>JACEFZ010006812.1:0-17451 GCA_014155875.1 Cepaea nemoralis
TACAGGGGACTCAACACCAGAAATATCATCTAGAATCGCACTGGCATCTAGTGCCTTCAATAAACTGTCAAACATCTGGAAGTCAAAGACACTCAGCAAACACACAAAACTTAAAATCTTCAACTCTTGTGTGATTCCAGTGTTAACGTATGGATGTGAAAGTTGGAAATCAACGGTAGCTTTAGATAAAAAATTAGACAATTTTGAGAACAAATGTCTTAGAAGACTTCTAAACATCCACTGGACAGACTTCAGAACCAATTCGCAAATAAGACAAGAGACTAAGCAAGATACAGTATCCAATTTCATAAGAAGACGCCGTTGGAACTACATCGGCCATGTACTCAGAATGGACAAGTCAAGACTCCCCTATCAAGCCCTCATATGGTCACCAGTAGGGAAAAGAAAACGGGGAAGACCAAGAGAGACCCTGCGTAGAACCATCATTAGAGAAGGCTCATTCAATGGCCAAGTAAATATCCAAGATCTACAACAGGTAGCAGCGAACCGCCAGGCATGGAGAGACAGGACTTCTGCCCTATGCGCCGCCTTAGGCTCAAGAGGAAAGACTAACTAGCCAAGCACTAAGAAACAAGTCAGAAGTTTATTAGGACTTGTTAATTATTATTGAAAATTTATTCCAAATCTAGCGGAAATAACTATTTTTACAAATTTGTTATTGAAATGTCAACCAAACACTATTGTCAGAGATGCTGATTTGGAAAGGACACTCAATGAGATTAAGCATTTTTTCTCCACACCACCGATCCTTCAACTGCGTGATGCGAGTCTACTATTTATTCTTAGATCAGACGCCAGCGACACGCCCATTGCGACAGTTCTACTTCAGCGCCACGAGAATATAGACAATCCAGTCATCTGTATCAGTAGAAAATTAACTCCAACCAAACAAAAGTACAGCATAGCAGAACTTGAATGTCTCGCTGTTGTATACGAACGAACGAACGATCGCACTTTATTTTAAAAGGGTAGCAAATTGGGCACGCAGGCCCGTCTTACATTTGGCCCTTTCAATCACTCATCTTTCATTCATCAAATGTGCATGTTACATTTACATTTGGAAAAAAAAAACGTCAAATGGATTGTGTAAGCATAAACAATGCATATTACGCATGATACATTCACATGGGGGAAAACATTGTCAAATGAAAGTTGTAAACATAAACAGTGCATATTGCAATGCTATGAGACACATCCCCCATCCACCCTCACATCCCGCAGCCACCCACATATCCCGCAGCCACCCACACATCCCCCACCCACCACACCTCCCCCACCCAAACACACATACCTCCACGCACTCACACAGACCCAGGAAAACATACATGCCGCCACCCACCCACATGATCCCCCACCCACACACATTTCCCACCCACACACATTTCCCCACCCACCCACACACATTTCCCCACCCACACAAACATCCCCCACCCATCATATACCCGACACGCGCACACCCATCAACATATTCTTCATCACCCACCCACACATCCGCAACCACCCAGCAAAACACACATCATAAAACCACACACACACCCCGCCAACCCTCACATCCCACACCTATCCACACACACATCCCGCACCCTCACAATTTTCCCCATCCACCCACCCACGCACATCAGTCAACCTACACCCACTCACCCACCCAATATCCGCCACCTCTCAACTACACATCCCACACCTATACACACATCGCCACCCACAAACACATCTCCCCACCTGCCCACACTATCCCCCACCCCTAAACACCCAAAAACACACACCTTCCACCCACACACACATCCCACCACCCAAATATACCCCCACCACACACATTCGCCGCTCACACACATCTTACCACAAACACACACATCCCCCACTCATACACTCATCTCTCACACACATCCACCCACAAACATACTCAACCATCAACCTTTCACACCCACACATCACCTTAACGCCCATCAAAATATGCATCTCTCATCTACCCTTTCACCCACACACACCCCAACCACCCAGCCAAACATACCCCCCATCCTCACATACATCTTTCATCCACCTACACACCTCACACCTCCCCCACCTCTCACAAATCTCCCCTCCCACACAAAACACCACCGATGAGCACACCCCCTCCCAACACATCCCCCACATGCATTCCTCATGTACATCCCCGCCCACATATCTATCACCCATACTCACATCTCTGTCATAGTCGTGATTTGCAATCAATAAAGGCTCGTGGTGACTAACAGATGTGATAACAATCACACAGAATGAATGTACATAACACACGGTGACATCTCTCAACTACTTTAATCGCACTTCTCGCAAACAGCAATCATAACTGGCCTCGCTCAACTCGGCGATAATGCCATTTCAATATACACACACACACACACACACACACACACACACACACACACACACACACACACACACACACACACACACACACACACACACACACATCAGTTCATGAATGCAATATTACATACCATGCACTCAGTCTTTCTATACTCAACAGGCTTTCTCTCATCTAGCGTCAACTCATACACTCAATACGTGCGCTGCTCTCTTTCCACGTCTGTCCAGTTCTACGGTCCAAGGCTGTCTGACCACTAGCCGCAGTGAGCCCGTGTTGGTCCAGCTTTCTCCTCTCGTGGTCTCCGTGTACCACGCAGACCCTGTCCCTGTTACTGCGTCGTAAGTGTTAATGCAGTTCACGGCCGTACCTGGCCGTCATTGCCAGGCGCCAGTGATGAAGACCCGGGGAAGATTCTGACACTCTCCCGCCGCTCCTCGAATGAAAGGTATATCCTTTCATTATTGGCTATTTGAAGTTGGGTTAATCTACTAATAAAAAGTCAGAATCGACCCACCGTTTGTCATCTTAGGTGACTCTTTGGAGTTTGTTGAAGTATCGTGGGTAATTTACATGATATATCTTCTCTTCAGTGCTGCCATAAAGCTACACTCAACAAGTACAATCCCCTCGTTGGACTTTTACCTAGGTTGCTGACGGACTTAGCCAGTCCGGTAGCTATCCGCGACTTACGCTGTCTTCCAAGCAACGCAACTACCTCCCGACAAAGAAAAAAAAATCACAAAAAGAGACATGTCAGGCCGCAAGTAATCTTTTCTCTAAGATGACTTCAGCATTAGACCCCAACCGATATGGTCAGATGATCGCATGCTGGTCCACAACTTCAGTAATTATAGTTCCACGCATAGTTGATGTCATCTTGCGATGTGTTGCCGTTCTGGCGCTATGAACAAAGGTACTATATACATGTTTAAATTGATCCAATATTTCAAATTGTTTCCCTTAGATGTTATTGTGAAACACTATGGGGAATAACTTTTACTTTCTTTCAAAAAAATAAAGTACATTTATAAGTTAAGTTCTAAGCGTCATAGTTTGATGCTTCTTGTCAATAGTGACCTAGTTGGTACTATTGAGAACAAGTTGATCAATCAATGATTCTCAGATTACAAATCTAAAAATCCTCTCATACAATTAAGTATATGTAAATTTAGTCTCACAAAGTTATATTAAGTGTCATTACTTTGTGACAATTATCGTATAGTCTGCTAATTTTCTAAATTTATTAATTAATTCCAAAAAGTAACGGAAGTACACATTTGATGTGTTAAAATCTTGGAGTAACACATTGTCCTTCTACCTGTTTGGATTACACTGTTATGTAGAAGTACGGATTAAACTGTTTACACGTTCACAAATTTGGATAACAATGTTCTATGGAAGTACGGATGAACTGTTCACACGTTCACAAGTTTGGATAACAATGTTCTCTGGAAGTATAGATGCAACTGTTCTGTTGAATGTGTTGAATTCGTATGTCGTCGTCTCTCTCACACGATTTAAAATATTTGAACACTCTGCTGGGCTTATATCAATCGTATTCATAAGCGCAGGTACTGAGGATGTTACCATAAGTTGACTTCAGGTAAGTTTTGTAATCACTCGTAGTACTGTTCGTATAAATGTTAACAAGTGTTTAAAATATTGTCACTTTTCATTCTAATCACACATATATTTACCATGCTTACGGATTAAAAATATAATTTATAATAAACAAGAGGACACTGTCCTTATCACAGTTATGTGTGCCAGCGATGTGTAGTTATGTTACACATTACTTTGCTGGGTTGTGATTTCTGAGCGCTCTAAGTAATCACAGATATTGACTCATTTAATCTGTGCGCTCAGTCATAGGTAGCCTATTTTCGGACGTGTCGGGTGGACATCTGGATAGCAAATCTGCAATCGTATTTTGTGTACCGCTGATGTGCCTCACTTCAAAACTGAAGTCTTGGAGCAGTAAAGACCATCTTGCTATTCTGTGGTTTGTTGGTGTCCCTGTCTTAATAATGATTAATGGATTGTTGTCTGTTTCTACAATGAAATGACGACCTAACAAATATATAGACAATCTTTTGATGGAAAAAATTAAAGCCAAAGCCTCCAATTCAGGAGTTGACCATCTGCGTTCTCTCGGTGTCAGTTTGCGGCTGACATAAAAAATTGGGTGTAGGATGTCATCATAAGACTGCAACAAAACCGCCCCTATAGGCTATGGAGCTTGCGTCAGTCCTCAATCTGAAAGGAATTTCCAAATTTGGCAATTTAAGGAATAGGCTTAGTCGAAAAGTATGACAAAACTTTTGTAAATGCAGGTCTCAGGCACTCGCTGTTTACAATTTTATTTGGTTTGTCTTTGGTTAGTAAATTTGTAAAACTTTCTGTCAAACCAGCAAAATCAGGAATAAATCGTCTGTAATAATTGAGTAGACCCAACATGCTTCTTATTTCCCTTTTGGTTGTCGGAAGCGACAATTTTAGAATCTTGGATACAATATTGTCGTCTGTGGTGACAAATCCATTACAAACTTTATAGCCAAGAAATGTAATTTCGTGATAGGCGATTTCTACCTTGGATGGTTTCACTGTTAGGCCGTGTTGTTTGATACGTTCAAATGTTTGTCGGAGTGTTGTCAGGTGTTCTGTCATTGTCCTAGTATGCACACAGATGTCGTCCATGTAGGAAAGTATGTTCAGTAGGTCTGCTAGTAACAGTCGTGTCATGCGTACGAATGTTGCTGGGGCGTTGACTAGCCCGAATGGTAGTTTACACCATTCGTATAATCCCAAGGTGTTGCAAATGCTGTCAAGTGTATAGAATCGTCAGTCATGGGTATTTGCAAATACCCTTTGGTCATGTCAAGTTTTGTGAAGTATTTGTCGTGTGTCATCTCAGTCAGTATGTCTTCACAGTTAACCATGGGTTCTAAATCTAACTGTGTTATTGCATTAAGTTTCCTGTAGTCTACACATAAGCGTATTGAGTTGTCCTTCTTTTTGACAATCACTATAGGAGAAGAATATTTTGATTGTGATCTTCTAATGATTTTGTTTGACTCTAGTTCTAAAATTTCCTGATGTAACTTGTCCTTGTAGTGTATGGGTATCGAATACGGTCTGGATTTTATTGGTACCTGAGATGTTAATATGATTTGATGTTGTACTAAATCTGTCTAGTCCTGGATGATTGGAGAAGATGGACTTATATTCTTCTAACAGTTGTCTGCAGTTGTCGGTCTCAGTCTGAGAAAGATGAGGAGATAGTTTTATGTCTTGTAATGTATCTGCCGTGTCAAGTGCTGGAACTAGTACTTCGTCGGTATCGTCTGAGTCTATGTGGTCCACTATGGTTGTGCTTGCTGCAGTTTCGTCTTGGTCCTCGTCTCTGTTGTAGTAAGGGTCTTAACATGTTAATGTGGAATATTTTATGTTTGTTGTTTATTGCAATTTCGTAGTCCACTGTCGAAATTTGTCTCAGTACTTTAAACGGTCCTTGCCATGAGTCTGTCAGAAGATGTTTGTCACTTGGCAAAAGTAATAGTACGTCCTGTCCAGGTGTCAGTGTTATTGTCCTATTTCCTCTGTTTGCATATTCCCTATAGATGGAACCAGTTTGTCTCAATGATTCTTTTGCTAATATGCAAGATCTCATGATCCTGTCACGTAAGTTGTTACATGTTCATAAGGTGACAATGCTTTCTGATCATTTTCTAGTTCAGTTAACAAAGTGTGATAAATTGATAATGGGCCGCGAGGTTTGGCTCCATATACTAGCTCAAATGGTGAAAAACCTGTGCTAGAGTGAGGTACTTCTCGATAAGCGAAAAGGATGGCAGGTAGAAAGGTGTCCCAGTCATTTGGGTATTCCTGGGTGACTTTCGCCAACATGTGTTTGAGGTCACCGTTCATTTTCTCTATTATACCCGTTGAATGAGGGTGATAGGGGCTGTTAAAGCACTGTTTCACACCTAACATTTTATTAAAGGCTTGAGTGGCAGCAGAAATAAACTGGCTTCCTCTATCTGATAGAATCGTGTCAGGAAACCCTATTCTCGCGAAAATATGGAAGAAAACTTCCATCACGTCTTTAGATGTAATATTTCTAAGCGGAATCGCCTCAGGCCATCTAGTACATAGATCAATGACAGTTAGAATGAATCTATTGCCTCTTGATGTAACATGGTTTAAAGGACCTACGATATCTACCGAAATTTTCTCAAATGGTCTACTTGCAAGATCTGTTGTTTGCAGTTCTGCTTGAGGGTGTTTCCCCTTTTTTACAAGTTTCTGGCAGATGTCACATGATCTGCAGTACTGTTTAATATCACTGCAGAACTTTGGCCAGTAGAACTGTGCTAGTAATCTTGCTCTGGTTTTGGCATAGGCTATATGCCCTGCAAAAGGTATATCATGTGCTAGTTGCAATGCTTTTTTGCTGTGTTCGGTTGGCAACACCGTTTGCGCAATGGTATTGGCATCTTTCATGTAATACCTTGTTAAGATACCACATATTAAGTCAAAGTGACATCTAGCATTCTTTGTTTGTTTTGACTTTTGGCCTATGAGTTTAAAATATTTTGCCAATGATACATCGGACTTTTGGGCTTTTACAAAATTTTCCCTCATGGTTTTCAGAGGTGTTATGACTGGACTTAACAATTCTAAAGTCTCAGTTTGGTTAGTTTGAGCTTGCATTTCTGCAGCTGATCTAGTCACTGCATTTGATACAATACATTCACAAGAAGATGTTATACAATCATGTGGCATATCATTCACTTCTGGCAGGTTACCAACAATTATATCACAACATGGGTTAGATAATGCTGCGCATTTAACCTTGCCTGTTAGGAATGGTGTTTCAATATATGCCCATGCAAGTGGGTATTTCTCAATGTTACCTGAGAAAGTTCTGCATGTTACATGTTTGCCTGTGTAGTCTGCAGGTAAGATAAAGTCTTTCTTTAAACCAATAAGAGTGCACCCGCTATCGCGTAAAACAGTGGCTACTTTGCCGTTCACATAACCTTGATGGATATTGAGCTTGCCTTTGGAGTCTATCACCAAATTGGCTTCCTCATTTGCAATAGGTATGGAGTGGCCGCAAGTTAACATGCCATCTTCATGGAAGCGGTTGCAAGTTGTACATTTTTCCAGATGGAAAACATCAATGGTCTCTGCTGCATTAACTTGTTGATTCTCCTACTAGTTCTTCATCAGAGGAAGAGCTATCAAACAATGCTGCGTTGGCTTTTCTGGTCATTTGTTTTCCTCTACAGGCATGGCGCCAGTGGCCGTACGCTTTACAGAGAAAACATTTGGTTGCACGCTTGTAGCTCTTTCTCTCTCTGTCTTGCTTGTCTATATAGTTTTGCAAATATGTGAGATACCCAGGGTGTTTGTCACACATCTCACTTTCACTGTGTTGTAAATTACAATATTTGCATTGATAGTTCTTACTCATAGGTTGCCTGAAGGATTTCTGCCTGTTATAGGTACTTGGTTTTGACCTATCATAGGTAGCGGCTGCTACGAATTGTGTGTCTGTTAGTACACTAGCAAAACAATTTTTATTGGCCGTAAAGTACGCCGACCCACGCTTTTCTATTTGCTGCACACTCTCACATTCACACGCTTGCAGAAATTTCGAAAAAGGAGGTGGTAGAGAAGAGATGATCTTGTCTCTTAGGATCAGATCTTTCAGTTTATCAAAATTGTTATCAACTTTAGCTGATGATAACCACTTACTAAATACATCCTGTACTACTGAAATGTAGTCAGAGAACGTTTGTGTTGGTTTTGGAGCTAATTTACTAAACTGTTCTCTGTAGCCTGCTTCATCTAACAGGAAGTGAGCCATAATTTTGGCTTTTATATACTGATAATCTTTTCTTAAGTCTTTGGGGATGGTCTCAATGACTTTTAGAGGTTCCCCAGATAAACTTCTCATGTAAATGATATTCCATTCTGTCTCTGGGATCTGATAATGCTCCATTATCGTTTCAAAGTTTTGGGTGAATGCTGCGATGCAGTCCCCAGTAGCGAAATTTTTGACGATCCCTTGGTACTTTTTATATTGATTTTCTTTTTCTTTCATCTCTAACTTTTTAGATTCTTTATCTGCTGATGTTTCGGCCTCTAGCTGTTTAATCTTTAGCTGCATTTCGAGCTCTTCTCTTTTGCTCTGTGCAATAATCTCAGCTTTTCTTATCTCGACCTCTGTTTCTGTCTGTTTGTTCTTAGCCTCTAATTCTAACTGTTTGTTTCTAGTCTCTAACTCTGACTTTGTCAGCTTTGCGTCTGTTTCTGCCTTTCTAGCTTCTAACTCTGCTTTTCTTAGCTCCCTTTCCGCAGCTCTGTCTTCCCTTTGGACATACTCTGCAAATTTTGCCTCACTCCACTTGGTTAACTCGTCTCCGGTTAAATTTAACTTTAGTCCGGACTCAATGAAATCGTTTAACGTAGACATGATAATTTTGTTATCTAGTTACGGTGAATTTATACAGGATAATTATCAAATGTTAGAACATACAATATGTGTATAATACAATAATTACACAATAATTATACAGCTTAGGCCTGGACCTGTACAAAAGTATGTAGAAAAAAATACTTAAGTGATACAGGAATTTGGAGCTCTGGGTGTATGTTGGCAAAATGCACCAGAGAGAAGCTGCTTGGTCTTCTACAGCCAGGAAAAATGACCTTTGTAGTGTACAATTTCAGATGAAAAACCTGTTTACTTTTGGAGGAAGGAAATATTAGTATGTGTATGTTATGTGGTGTATGCGTTGTCAGCTAAGTGTGGTAGGTTTGTATGCCGTCAAGTATGTTTGTTTAGTCGTTGTGTCGTCAGTTCAGAATACAATTTCAGTGTCACTTCTTTGCCAATGTTTTCTTTCGCTTTGCAGAACTCTTTCACGTGTTATTCCGTTCACAACTGTAACACGAACACACTTCTTTCTATATCTCTCCTAATCACACTCAAACCTTTGGTTCAACCACTGACGAGCTACGCGTGCTCATTCTCTCTAACATAAACATTGTCTGATTTACACACCTCGTTCTATCTTTCAATTGGTTCAAAACCCGGACGAAAGCCTAAACATCACACACCTGTCATAGTCCTGATTTGTAATCAATAAAGACTCGTGGTGACTAACAGATGTGATAAAAATCACTCACACAGAATGAATGTACATAACACACGGTGACATCTCTCAACTACTTTAATCGCACTTCTCGCAAACAGCAATCATAACTGGCCTCGCTCAACTCGGCGATAATGCCATTTCAATATATATATACCTGTTTGGATACACTGTTATGTAGAAGTATATATATATATATATATATATATATATATATATATATATATATATATATATATATATATATATATATATATATATATATATATCAGTTCATGAATGCAATATTACATACCATGCACTAAGTCTTTCTATACTCAACAGAGTTTCTCTCGTCTAGCGTCAACTCATACACTCAATACGTGCACTGCTCTCTTTCCACGTCTGTCCAGTTCTACGGTCAAAGGCTGTCTGACCGCTAGCCCCAGTGAGCCCGTGTTGGTCCAGTTTTCTCCTCTCGTGGTCTCCGTGTACCACGCAAACCCTGTCCCTGTTACTGCGTCGTAAGTGTTAATGCAGTTCACGGCCGTACCTGGCCGTCATTGCCAGGCGCCAGTGATGAAGACCCGGGGAAGATTCTGACAATTTCCCCACCCCACCCACACATCCCCACCTACAAACATCCTCAACACTCACACATACATCCTCCACCCATTCACATTTACCCCATCCAAACTCACACACTCCCACCCATACAGACATATCCCATTCACAGACACATCCGACACACTCATCCCCCACACCAATTACACACCGATCCCCCAACCCACACAATCTCCTACACACCCATTCACCCACCCAAATACACATTCCCTACCCACACCCCGCAACCCACCAACACCCACATACTTCCAACCATCCTCCCATATATCCCGCACACACACATCCCTCACACACACATGCATCCCCCACCGACTACACATCCCTTCACCCATCTGTCGCGAACCCACTGTAATTTAACGATATAATGAAAAAAAAACTAACAGAGACGGCATGTTTTCAAGGCCGCAGTTGTTTGTTACAAGTAACGGAAACACGGCGGATCAAAGGAAGCCGCGGGTCTTTGAGAAGTCCCGGGGGAAAACGGGAAATGTTGGCTTGTTGTTATGTTGAATTGCGAGATGAAGGGACAGACGCATGCTTGGTTGTGGAAAGGGGAGTTAAAATTTCATGTGAAGTAGGGACGGATTGTTTGCCGTTGTTGACATGAATGGCGTCACTAGAAATCCCTGGTTGGGAGAAAACATAAATTCTTTTGCTGGCAGTATAAAGAATGTGATTGAACGAGACTGACGTGTTAGCTGGCTGTGTTTTATATCGAAAAGATTCTAGCGTGTTCTGTATCAATTCAACCCTAGGAGCATGTGTCTTTCATGGTAACGTATAGAGTCGATTCATAATAGAGCTGAGTGTTCATAAGGTATTTCCTAAATCGCATTTAGATGTAAATAATGTAGGAATAATCTAGTGTTTGATAGAACTAGAGCTTTAACATAGTATTGTTATGTTGTGGTTAGTTATTCAAGGAGTGTCGGCGCCAGTAGGCACTCGCATTGTTAAAATTAACTAGTGTGAGAAGTCAATTATCTCAGCTGGTTGGAAATAGTGAAGTGGGATGATATATAGAGAGATTGAGGATGGTTGGGGGTATGGGGGAAATGCCAAATGGTGGGATCTTCCAGTGTGGTCTACTGGGGATCTACACTTTACATTTTGCTTCGTCCTTGCCCTACCCTACCTCAGACCGAGGTGATGAGCGCCTCTGCCCATGACAGAGTTGGTTCACTGTCATGTATCTGAGTGAGGCTATCGGCCTACACTCATCTAATGGAGGTCAGGGACAGGTGCTTTCACCGAGTATGTTGTTCTCTCTTTTACAGGTTCACCCAGGTCACTAAAGTCACTCAGGTTACTCAAAGTACTCAGGTTACTCACGTTACTCAAAGTACTCAAGTTACTCACGTTACTCAATGAAGCTAAACCTAAATGCTTACTAGAATGGAGACCTTAGTGCAGGCAGTTATTCAACAGCTTTTCACTGGGCCCATGATGAAAGGGATCTAAAGGAGCAATTGTGAGAGTATTTATCAAACATCACACGTTAGCAGAATACTAGAGATTGTTTTATTCCGCATCATTGGGAGAAGGGACAATCGTGAGATTAATGTTTCAAACATCACATGTGAACAGAACAATAGAATTGGTTTTCTTCACACCACATGGGAAAAGACCAGTAGGTATTATATTTTCACACCACATGGGAAAAGACCAATAGGTATTATTTTCCACACGACATGTGAAAAGACCAATCTATCTATCTATCATGTGCCATGCCGGTAAGCGTGGGCGGTCATGTTCTGCCATCTCACTCGATCAACAGAGTCGTGGATCAGTTCCGTGTTTCTGTCTCGACCATGCCACAAGGCCAAGCCATCCAGATACTTGTTTCTAGGTCTTCCCCTTGGTCTGTTCCCCTCGATCTTACCAGTTGTCACCAAGTTCTCCAAATCATTTCTTCTCATAACATGCCCAAAAAATTGTGACTGTCTACGTCTAATGTCTCTGATCAGTTTACGATCTTCATTTGTTTCTTGAAGGACTTGTTCATTGGTCTTTCTGGCTGTCCATGGTATTCTTTGCATTTTCCTCAGAAACCACATTTCTACAGCCATCAGATGTTTTTCAGCTTGGCTGCTCATTGTCCAAGCTTCACATCCATATAAAAGTACAGGTTCTATGTAGCATCTCAACACTCTATTTCTCGTTTCAATTGACATCTTTTTATTGGTCAGTATGTTTTTCATCTTGCTAAATGCTACTTTTGCCATGGCGATTATTGTTCTAATCTCTTCAAGGCATCTCCCATCAGATGTTATTACTGTTCCGAGATAATTGTACCTATTCACTTGTTGAAGAATATTCCCATTTACTCGTATATTACACTGTGGTATTTCGTTCTTCCTAGTGACGACCATAATCTGTGTCTTTTTACAATTTAATTCTAACCCTTGTTGTTCACTGTGTGTAACAACCGCATCTACTAAATTTTGCAGGTCCTGTTCATTGTCTGCAATCAAGACTGTATCATCTGCATATCTAATGTTATTGATGCATCGTCCCCCAATGTTGATTCCTTCCATATTTTCAATATTTCTGAAAATATTTTCACTGTACAAGGAAAACAGATTTGGAGACATTACACATTCCTGTCTCACACATCTCTTAATAGGCTGATATTGGCTTACTTCATTATCAACTCTTATGGCAGCTTGTTGTTTCCAATATATGTTTTTTACAAGTCTAAGGTCTTTCCCATCAATTTGTAGATCTTCAAGCATCCTTATCATGTTGACATGTCTCACTTTATCAAAAGACCAATAGATACTGTTTTTTCCACATCACATGAGAACAGGACAATAGTATTTATTTTCCCCACATGACATGGGAAAAGAACATTAGGAACTGTTTAGGAAGTTATTAGATTCCTGTGAGATTATAAACAATAACAGTGTTCTTGTGAACAGTAGAAACTTTGTAAAGGAATTACATTTATTTCAAGGAACAGTATTTTCGTGTCCTCACTACGCAAGGATGTTATAAGTTTCAGAACAATAGGGACATGTATTAATGGTGTGTGATTCATGCAGGATCAGTGTCAGACTGTGACTAAGTATTTGAGTGATCAAACAGCCACCGGAGGAAGTCTACATCTAGCAGGAGGGACACATCATTTGGTGAGGTTATCGTGGACTGAATGATGATGTGGTGTGATCCTTTCCGGGATGAACGGGCTGGGCTCTTAAGCTGTTCGGTCTGAGTCTGCAGACACACTAGAGTATACGACATACATTCTTCGCATACACTTCCCACATACATTACACTTTTCTTTTAATAAATTAATTGTTATTAATTTTTAGAAGCTAGAGTTGTTGAGTATGTTGTGTTGGGGAAGAATGAGAGGAAGCATGATCCAGTGATGAGAGAGAGAGAGAGAGAGAGAGAGAGAGAGAGAGAGAGAGAGAGAGAGAGAGAGAGAGAGAGAGAGAGAGAGAGAGAGGTGTCCATAAACTGGGGAAGTGTGGTGGGCGGAATCTAGTGGATTCTCCAGGATAATGATAAGGGGTTCAAATATAATGTGGTTGTTGATTCCCCTCACTCCAGGGACGACACTAAAGGTAATCCACGTCACCATCCACATATCACCAATCAACCCATACATATCCCCCACACACATCCCCTCCACACATACATTCCCCCCCCACACACACACATTCCTCACATACACACCCCCCACACACACACACATCCTCACATCTAGACACATACATGATGCCTTAGATGATCACTGAAACTAATAAGAACAAACTGCCACACTTTACACACAGTTGAGACACTGACGATTATCGTAAGAATTCTCGCAAAAATTGTCAGAAGTGGAGAAAACATTGTACATATACATTGTGTAGCGTAAAAATTAGTGATGCAATACAACTCTCTCTCTCTCTCTCTTTCTCTCTCTCTCTCTCTCTCTCTCTCTCTCTCTCTCTCTCACTCGCTCTCCTCTCTCTCACCCACTCACTAACTCTCTCACTCACATCACTGTAATGTTACATTATACATTATAAAATCAAGTGGCATACAAAATGATAATATGAAAGATGAGAATACACCCCAAAAAATATGGAATGACATGTTACAGGACAATCAAGTGGCATACAAAATGATACCTCGTAATATGAAAGATTAGAATACATAAAAAATATGGAATAGCATGTTACATGACATGCGTGTGCTCAACTCTCTCTCTCTCTCTCTCTCTCTCTCTCTCTCTCTCTCTCTCTCTCTCTCTCTCTGTTTTGTTTTACATACACATACTCTCACACTGATTCATTCTTTCTCTCACTCACACTCACTAACTCTCTCACTCACTCTACAGTAATTTACATGTGTTCATTTTATGCATGTTAAAATCAAGTGGCATTTACAGCATTCACCGATACAACCACGCTCGACAAATACTTACTTGGCACCCGATTCATCGTAGAAACAGACAACGAACCACTACGAGTGATCCAGCGAGGCAAGCCCAAGAATAAGAGAATTGCTAGATGAGCTTTGCTTTTACAGAATTATTCCTTTGATATAAGGTACATTAAAGAAACTGAAAACATTCTGGCGGATTCGATTACCAGAATCTCAAATACAGAATCCAAGTAACTGATTCACATCTACAAGATTATTCGAACATTATTAGTCTAAGAAAATTTTAATTATGGTGATATTTTATACCGTTTCATTGACATTATCAGAGTAACTGTAGTTTACCACTCTTGTTAGACCATTACCAAATTACAGACACTGTGTTACAATTCAAAAGACCGTGTGACTACAAGTTAATACACAGCAACATTATTACTCGTGTGTAATCATATTGAAATCCGCGAACTCATATTTGAACTATAATGCATTAATATCAAGAAAATGTGATTATTTAACTTAGTTATCTACAACACGAACAGTGTATTTAGTTAATTTACTTAATTATTTAAACATGTGAAATTGACAATTGAACTTTAAACTTCAATTTGAATTGTGTGTTAATTATATCATTTACTTTCGTACTTTACAAACATGAAAGAACAAACATTTAATGACCACTTTACTTATAACTTTGTAACTCTTTACCACAACTTAAATTACATTTTTAATTGTGACGGCAAGAATGACCGTGAGAATGAAAGATATATATATATATATATATATATATATATATATATATATATATATATATATATATATATATATATATATATATATATATATATATAACAATTTTAGAATGAGAGGATATGTGCAAAATTGCTTTTCACATATATTTTTTAAAAACTTTTATTGAGTGTTAACATTTTGCATGGTGTATTGTTCGTGTTATTACAGAGCGTTGCATGTGGAAGTGTAGGTGACATATGCACAACATTTTACAACATTTATCTCTCTCTCTCCCACGCACACACACCCCTGATCATGATATAACTGGACTGTCCTTAAATGTTATACACACACACAAAAAAAAATAACGACGCAGAAATCCGTTATGGGTCTATGATGCTATATGGCTATCACATTCTTAAAGGACTCTTTGTTTTTCTGTCAGGTGCGTGCGTTAGCACGCAAACGCATGCAGCGTATATTTACAGGACATTGCGGTCAACACCAGCATTTTTCAGCTGCTGTTGATGTCTTGGCAAGTAGTTTGCCATTACTAACTGAACGACTGGCTCATATATCTTTCCGTAAGAAATCAACGCGACGCGAACCCCTGCTGAATCTCGCGCAGATGGGTTTCGTTCGTGGGTATACGGGATTACGAACATCGTCCTTAAATCTTTTGCCAGGGAGACCGGCGTGGCGTATGTTACCGCAGAAAATTAAGTAACCACTCGTACATTTGTGACATTTTTAGGCCATTCCCAGAAGAACTGCAATACTGGGACGACCTGCGACGACAGTGAGGCAAGCCCCGGGCATGTCGTCTTGTTCCAAAAATCAGTTTAATATCGTAGTGACCGAATCGGCCACGCATCAGATATTAAGCTGATAAGAATAGATGTAAAAAAAAAAAAAAACTTTTATTGAGTGTTAAGAAGCATTTGCATTGTATTGTTAGTCTTTTAACAGGCGTGCTGTGTGTATGGTATTCGTGTAGATCCGTTTAACCGAGCGTTTGTGTGTGTCGAAGTGGTGTACAAGTGCGTTTCAACATCAAATTACAAAGTATATGTACATAATATGCCTAAAGTATTAGCAATAAATTAAGACAAGAAAGTATGGCTGACCAGGATCATGGACTTTCCCATACTCTGCCAATCATCCCATTCTTAAGTGATTGATGGTAAAATGGTGGTGATAATGGTGGTGATTTCGATGATGGAGACACCAACGACTATAATGCGGTGATGATTTCTTCCCTCATTCATCCTAAACCCATTCTTGCCTTTTCATACACCATGCGCCCTCTTTCATACCCATGGTATATACATAAGTTGAAATGTTGATGTCGCCGCTGAACGTAGCCACGCTCAGTGACTACAAATAAAAACACAAAAATGCTGCGTTTGACCACCGCGTCCTCACAGGGCATGCAGTCAACTCTTTCAAAGCATGCATGTATATACACTGACATATGTATATCCGTGAACATACCGATGAGAATAGATTTTTCCCCCCTCAATTTTTACAACCTCTGTTCCAACATTTTTACATTGAAATGGGAAGTGTAGAGGTGGGGGGGGGGGGGGGGTGTAAAAGAAAAAAAAAGTTATATTTACATAGTATAAATTATGAGTAATAAAATAAAAATTTAAGCATGTATTACTTTGTAGGGACAGTGATTGATGATATTTTTATTTATGATGATGATGATGATGATAATTATGATGTAGCAAACAAACAAAGTATGGTGAGTTGATTATTTCTTCCCTCACACACCCTAAAATTATCCTTCCCTCACTCTTAGCATCTTTCTATACCCTCATACTTATATATATATATATTCATTCATTCATTCATTCAGTAGCGTGTCCTTTGCAGAACCTCGCTCCCATAACAACCTTCCGGAAAGCTTCTCGATCACAAGCAAGATGTCCCGCGTCTGATACACCCATCTGGAGATCATCCGCCACATCCTGCACCCATCTTGTCTTTGGCCTTCCTCTTCCTCTTTTCCCAGGCATATACCCTTCCATTATTGTTCTCTCCAAACCTTCGTGACGTTTCAAGTGACCAAAATACTTAAATGTTCTTTGTTTTATCGTCTTTAATAGCCACCCCTCCTCAATATTCAACTCTTGAAGTATGGATGCATTTGTTCTTTTCTTTACCCAAGATATTCTTAGAACTCGTCTATAACATTTATAT
>JACEFZ010006813.1:0-18818 GCA_014155875.1 Cepaea nemoralis
ATATCTGACTAAGACCTGACTTTTACATGCTCTTAATCATATTAAAATTGGCAGGACAAACCAACCCCCCCCCCCCCCCCCACACCACTCCATTCAGACATCATCACAACATACATGATTAATGCTTTAGACGAATATGGAATAGATAAAGTTATCTGAATACAATATATGATACTGGAGATATACCTCATGAATTATGTAATTCTATATTTTTTTGCAATCCCAAAGAAAACTGGAGCCTTGAAATGTGATCAACGTCGAACAATTAGTATGAGTAACATTACGAAGATTTTGCTAAGAATTATCATGCATAGAGTCAGAAAGAAAATACAACTTGAAATATGAGAAGAACAATGTGAGTTTGTAGAAGGCATGGGTACAGTACATGATGTGTATATACTGAGAACAGTAATTGAACGTTCTATAGAAGTAAACAAAGATCTACACCTTTGCTTTATTGACTACACAAAGGCTTTCGATAACGTGAGTCATATCGACATGATACAGATGCTTGAAGATCAACAAATTGATGTAAAAAGCCTTAGACTTGTAAAAAAAAACATATATTGGAAACAACAAGCTGCCATAAGAACTGATAATGCAGTAGGCCAATATCAGTCTTTTAACTCTTTCACTACCAAACAAAAACTGGGCTGTGACTAAACAGAAATTTATGGCAGAAAATTGGAACTAAGGGTGTGTTACAATAATGCTTTTAAAATGGTTAAAATGGTAGCAGATCTATTGTATTACATATAAAATTAAAGAGGATTGCACAAGGAACATGACAGTGTTAATAATTAATTGATAGGTGTGAGACAGGGATTTGTAATGTCACTAGATCGTCTTTCCCTGTACCGTGAAACTATTTTCAGAACTATAGAAGTTATGGAAGGAATCATCATTGGGAGACGATAAATCATTAGATATACAGATGATACAGTCTGGATTGCAGACACAGAACATGAACTGCAACATTTAGTAGTTGTGGTTGCTGCACACAGTGAACAACTAGAGTTAGAATTGAATTGTAACAAGACACAGATTATGGTCGTCACTGGGAAGAAGGAGATCCAACAATGCAATATACAAGTAAATGGGCATATTCTTAAACATGTAAATCAGTACAATTATCTCGGAACAGTCATAACATCAGAATGGCGATGCCTTGAAGAGATTAGAACGAAAATTGCCATTGCGAAGGTAACCTTTTGCAAGATAAAAAAAACACATACTGACCAATAAAAAAGGTATCAGTTGAAACGAGAGAAAGAGTGTTGAAGTGATACATAGAACCTATACTTTTGTATGGATGTGAAGCGAGGACAATGAGCAGACAAGATGAAAAACTTCTGATGGCTGTGGAAATGAGGTTTCTTAGGAAAATGCAAAGAATACCATGTACAGACAGAAAAACCAATGAACAAGTCCTTCAAGAAATAAATGATCGTAAACTGATTAGAGAAATTAGACGTAGACAGTCAACATTGCATGGCATGTTATGACGAGAAATGAACTGGATAACTTGGTGACAACTGGCAAGATCGTAGGGAAGAGACCAAGGGGAAGACCGAGAAGTAAATACCTGGATGGCTTGGCCACGTTGCATGGTCGAGACAGAAACACGGAGCTGATCCTCGACTCTGGTGATCGAGTGAGATGGCGAAACATGACCGCACACGCTTACCGACATGGCACATGATGGATGGATGGATGTTGATGCCTTGGCTAGGCTACGTTAAGTAATTTGCCATTGCTTTCTGAACGACCGCCTCCCGTACCGTCACGTTAACACACAGCGAGAAACGGTCTGCTGCCAAATCGGTCGCAGCTGTGTTTCGAACACGGGTAAGCGGGATTACGAACCGTAACACCTTCGCCACTGAGAACGGCTAGTAGCAACCAATAGCATGCGTGTGGATTGGGCTTGAGTTCACAGTGAGCAGGAGAAATACCCCGATGTTCTGGCTGTGAAAGTAAATTAAGAGACTGCTTTTCGCGCATCTCTTGGTGATGTTTTCCAGCTTCTGTTTATGTCTGTGTTTAGATTAGTTGTCTCGAAAATTTACTCCACAGTGGTTAATTACATTTATAAGGACCCATTTACACGTTTCAGAGTTTATTGAGCTTATGATAATAGTCGCATATGTTTAAATAGTATCGGTGCTCGAGAGGTGATGTGGTCAATATCACGCCGATCACCTCCATTGTGTAAGACATTTCCTGGTACACATTGTAGCCTGGCTAGGCCTGGGTAGACATGCCACGTCTATTTTCAAATTCCGTCTCGATAAGAATACAAACTCATGACGGCCAATTCATTAGGCAAACAGGTCGACCCAGCCAGGCACTGCTTTGGGAAGTAAAATCAGCCTGCGTAATATAGACTAAATCATCCTCGAGTGCTGACTGGCCTGAAATAATATGTACCTAGCACCATTAATAACATCAATAACATTAGATATGCAGATGATACAGTATTGATGGCAGTCAATGCACAAGATCTACAACAATTAGTAGACGCAGTTGTTGTACACAGTGAGCAGCTAGGGTTGGAATTAAATTGTAAGAATACACATGTTATGGTCGTCACTAGGAAGAACGAAGTACCACCATGTAATATACAAGTAAATGGGAATATTCTTCAACAAGTGAATCGGTACAATTATCTCGGAACAGTCATAACATCTGATGGGAGATGCCTTGAAGAGATTAGAATAAGAATCGCCTTGGCGAAATAGCCTTTAGCAAGATGAAAAGCATTGTAACCAATAAAAAGATGTCAATTGAAACGAGAAAAAGAGTGTTGAGGGGATACATAGAGCCTGTTCATTTGTATGGATGTGAAACTTGGACAATGTGCAGTCAAGCTGAATAAACATCTGATGGCTGCAGAAATGTGGTTTCTGAGGAAAATGCAAAGAATACTATGGACAGACAGAAAAACCAATGACCAAGTACTACAGGAGACAAATGAAAATCCTAAATTGATTAGAGAAATTAGACATATACAGTCAAACTTTTTTGGACATGTTGTGAGAAGAAATGAATTGGAGAACTTAGTGACAACTGGCAAGATCGAAGGGAACATACCAAGAGGAAGACCGAGAGAAAAATACCTGAATGGCTGGGCCACATGGCATGGACGAGACAGGAACACTGAGCTGATCCACGACGCTGGTGATCGAGTGAAATGGCTAGTAATGACCGCCCACGCTTTCCGGCATGGCACATGATTGATTGATTGAGCACCATATACTCACAATCATTCAAGGGGCGTTTGTTTGTTTGTTTGTTTGTTTGTTGGTGTTTGCTTATGTAAACATATGTGGTTCATTACACGAATGTTGCGAATCCCTTGGACTGCCACTGTAACAAACGATGACTGCCTGAAAGAGGCTAATAAAACTAGACCAGTATATAAAACAATAAGAATGAGACAAACACTTGTATTTTGGTCATGTGATGAGAAGTAAGGCATTGGAGAACATAGTGACGACTGGAGCGATCTAGGGGAAAAGAGACAGAGGCCGACTAAGAGAAGTGATACTAAATGGATTGAGACGTTGGCATGGATGAATAACAGCAGCAAAGTGGATCCATAACACCAAAGACCGAGATCTGTGGAGAGACATGAACGCCTACGCCAGCAGCCATGACTCTTGATGATGACAAAAAGTGAAATTTGAAGCCCTAATAACGTCAAAATTACTCTTACAGCTTAGGAAATTTTCTGATCCTAGGAAAATAAGACATAATAAATTAACATCATATTGAGATGTCAGCATGGCAGAATTGGTATGGGCGTTCACTATTACACTTCCGGAGTGCTGATACCGAGGTAGCAGGTTCAACCCCTATGTCGGTGGTCTGCACTAAAATGTTAACTTATTGTCTTTGATTTGAGGACTAAATTACATGTACCTCAGAAGTCGGATTCTGTTCGCCTGATGGAGAGGGACACTGGTAATAGGAAAGCTAATCCACACGCAAAAATTTAGTCCAGTGCACTGCAAGTACTGTATGGACTACGCTTGAGTTCAAAGCCAGAGGAAGCAAATACAATTTAAAAATCGCACAACTATCATTAACTTGAGAATTCCAGATGAAAACCTTACAAAGTGCAACATCTACTCACCCCCGAGTAGGGACATATATCTGAGTAACATAAAGCCAAACCCCACACACTGGATATTTGTGGAGTATTTTAACTGCCATTTCCAAAGTTGAGAATATTCCGACCTGAACTCGAAAGGGGATGTGGTTGAAACTTCCATTATTAAACTAGGCTAGTCATTCTAAACAAACCAGGCGATACACAGTCATGTTACCCGAGATCCTAGGAAAATAATAAGGAGCTAGGAGCTTGCTTTAGGATGTTCAAAAGGTCAAGCGGCGAAGTATATGCCACCAATCATGAGGAACGAACGAACGAACGGACAAACTTTATTTTCAAAGGCTTAAGAATTGGGCACGCATTCCCGTTTAACATTCTGCCCTTCAATCACTCTCTTTCTATATATTATGCCAGCAACACAACATTCGAGTCCAAATGAGAACAACAACAATATAAATGATATGCATTATAAAGACATGTGGAAAATGCAAAATTCACTGCTACATGATTCCTTAAAATTAATGAATGATGTGGCAGTTGTTATGAGCTAAAGAGAACATACTGGTCTACCAAAAGGGGACGGCTAGATAACTAGTTTTGTTTTGTTTAAATTCTTATTTATGGCTATTTCTTCTTCGTGATTATTACGATGTAGCAGATCCAATTAACTCATAATGATATTTAACCGTTGCACTTTCATGGCCTGGTTACGTTAAAGATGTGTCCTAAAGTGCACTTTCTTGTTGATACTGTTACATACTAATATTTGTTGCCCAGTGTGTAAGCTTCCCACAAGCATCTCTCTATGTCTTCATCTGCATCTCGTGTCGAATATTGTCGCACGCAAGGCTAATTTTTATATCCCACCACTTCTGTTGATATGGCTTAGGCAATTTAATTTGTCATTCCTTATGGTTTTGTTAAGTGATCTTGTAACACTTCTATTCCATCATGTGCCGTGCGGAAAAGCATGGGCGGTCATGTTTTGCCATCTCACTCGATCACCAGAACACTTGCATAAGTAATTTTCTCAT
This sequence comes from Cepaea nemoralis, assembly GCA_014155875.1. Classification (NCBI taxonomy): domain Eukaryota; kingdom Metazoa; phylum Mollusca; class Gastropoda; order Stylommatophora; family Helicidae; genus Cepaea; species Cepaea nemoralis. The sequence goes on from JACEFZ010006813.1 coordinate 5,152, forward strand.
GTTACTTGTCTTGTCTCTCCACAATATGCTAAAACAATACATATCCACTGCCGTCATTTTCGTAACATTTCATTACTTAGTAGGGATCATTAATACAGAAGAAAAGAGCAGACAGTTAATCAAGTTATTCAAGGTGGCCACACTGTCTTCTAATACTATAATTATTCGCTCATATAACACATTAAGCAATGAACCATTGGGTTATTTTTGTCGCGTATTTGTTTGACAGTAATCTCACTATTAGTTATTTATATCCAGGTTTATCAATCTCAGATTTGTGCAGCCTCATAACTATGACGTGGATATGCATCTTTACAACCCCAGCGTTTGTATATGCAGATTTGCCATTTGAGAGTATGGATATTGCTTACATGGTGTTTGCAATGCCACATTTTGCCTTCACTCGAGTGAGCAGTTGCATCACGGCGATGATTGCTTTGGAGAAATGCATCAGTGTTGTAGCCCCGTTAAGAGTAAGTGGTATGTATTACAGACTATATGTAGCCCTTTAAGGAGTAAATATGACATTCTTCTTCTTCAGCGTTCCGAGCCATTGAGGTTCTTTGCTGCAAATACAATCTGTCTCCAGTCGTCTCTCTGGTGGACCTTCTCTTGCCAGTCGTTGATTCCAAGTGCTTGTAGGTCTGTATGTATATTATCTCTCCACCGCCTTCTTGGTCTACCTCGGGGTCTACGGTCATTTATTTCCTGAGTGTAAGCGAGTTTTGTTTCCCTATTATCTTCCATTCTTTCTATATGCCCCAGCCATTGTAGTCTATTAGCCTTCATGATACCAGTGATTAGCGGGGACTTAAACAAATCATAAATGTCTTTGTTACTTCTTCTTTTCCACTCTCCACTTTGTGTATCCCTAATGGGTCCAAAGATGCGTCTTAAAATTTTGTTCTCAAAGGTTTGTAACAAGGCTTCGTCTCCTTTCGTTGTACTCCAGGTTTCAGAGCCATACAGCACAACTGGTCTGATCAGTGTTTTGTATATTGTGATTTTGGTGTTACGAGATAGCGCCTTTGATTTTAGTAGATGTTGTAGTGCATAGTATATCTTATTTCCAGAGTTGATTCTAGTTTGTATTTCTTCCCTTATGATGTTGGAGCAGTTGAAGATTGTACCCAGGTATTTGTATGTTTCCGTTCTTTTAATGGTCATATTATCTATTTGTATGTGGCCAGAGTTTTTAGCCATTCCGCCTCTTGAAATTACCATATATTCTGTCTTATCTTGGTTGATAACCATCCCCATCTGTTGGGCTTTTTCCTTTAAGTGAGTCAATATTTCTAATGTCTTTTGTTCACTTTGCCCTATAATATCTATATCATCTGCATAACCAAGCAGCTTGGATGTTCCTCCAATATCACATTCCTCCTTTACCTTCCTTACAACTTTCTCTAGAGCCAGATTGAAGAGTAGCGGCGATAGTGCATCACCCTGTTTCAAGCCAGATGTTATTTGGAAGGGGTCTGATTTCCTGCCTTTATATGTTACTATATTATAAGTATCTTCCATGCATAGTTTGGTCATGTTAATTAACTTCCTTGGTATTCCAAATTCCTGCATAACATTCCATAGACTATTCCTATGGACACTATCATAAGCCTTTTTAAAATCCACAAAAATGTTATGGAGATCTCTTTTATATTCCCAATGTTTCTCGGCTATTTGTCGTAAGATAAATATCTGATCTATTGTTGATCTGTTTTGTCTAAAACCCGCCTGGTAGTCACCTAATATGTCTTCTGAATATGGTTTTAGTCTATTTAGTAATACTGCGGATAGTATCTTATAGCTTGTGGACAGTAGTGATATTCCTCTATAATTTCCACATTGGAACTTGTCTCCTTTCTTAAAGATAGGTATCAATAATGACTCTTTCCAGTCATGGGGTAATTCTTCTGTCCTCCAGATTTTTATTATTAGTTCGTATAGCTTTAGATGTAATGCATGGCCACCTGCCTTTATAAATTCAGCAGCAATTCCATCAGTCCCAGTTGCCTTATTGTTTTTAAGTCGTGTGATTACATATAGGATTTCTTCAAATGTAGGTTCTTCAATTTGTGGTTCGCATGTTAGAACCTCTTCCTGTGGGAAAATGTTACTTGGAGCTTCACAATTTAGTAATTCAATAAAATATTCTTTCCATGTGTTGCACATTTCCTCATTGGTATTTATCATATTCCCATTTTTGTCTTTTAAACCATATGTGTTTTGTTGGTGCCCTCGTTTCATTGACTTCAGTACTTTAAAAAAATTTCTGGATTCATTTTTCTGGTGATTAGTTTCCATATCTTTGATTATATTACTCATATATTCTCGCTTCTGCTGTCTGACTATTTTTGTAGCCTCTTTACATTCATTTCTATAATGCTCTTCCTTTTGGATGTTATTGATGTCATTTAACCATACATGTCTGGCATTCTTCTTCCTAGTGACTGCTTCTTCACATTTTTGATTGAACCATCTGTTCTTTCTATGCGTGGTTAACACACCGAGACATTCTTCTGCGGTAGATTGAATTGTATTCTTGATGTTCAACCAAGTTTGGTCAACGCTTTCCTCCAAAGGGTTTTGCAAAGTTTCAAGTTTACATTTTATTTCATCTGTAAATTTCTCTTTGACTGTAATGTCTTGTAGTTTTTCTCTGTTATATGTTGGGTGTAATCTTTGTAATTTAGTATAGAAAGCTCTCTTAAGTTTTATTTTAAATTTTGCTCCAACGAGGAAATGGTCACTGTGGCACTCAGCTCCTCTATAACTTCTGACTTGCTGTATGTTTGATGCATTTCTGTTGTTAATTAAAATGTGATCTATTTGATTATAGGTTCTCTTGTCACATGATTTCCAAGTTTGTTTGTGTATATCCTTTCTTTGTAGTCTGGTACTGCTAATCTGCAGTCCTTTGGCTTCTGCCAGGTTGATGACTCTCCATCCATTATCATTTGAAGTTGTATGTAGGCTTTCCATACCGGCCACTTTTTTATTAGTTTGCTCTCTACCTATTTTTGCATTGAAGTCTCCCAGCACAATCAGGATGTCCTGTTTGGGGGTTTCTTCTATGACATCTTCCAGATCATTATAAAAGTCTTCTTTAATATCATCTTCTTTCTCTTCAGTAGGTGCATGTACATTAATCATCGTTATATTTTTCCATTTACCTTTTATTCGTAATTTACTAATCCTGTCATTAAAAGCTTTAAAGTTTAAAACGTTCCCCCATAACTCTTTTTTGATGACAAATCCTGTTCCTAATTCATGTTTATTTTGGGTGTTTCCTCCATATATTATCATCAATCCATTTTGCTCTAAAGTACCCTCTCCTGGCCACCTTATTTCTTGAATTGCTGTGATATCCATTTGATATTCAACCAGCTCCCGGGTTAGTTCTTCGGCCGCTCCAGCTCGATATAGTGTCCGTACATTCCATGTTCCAAATCTCAAAAGTCCTTTAACGTTCCAAGGTCGTTGTCCAGATAAGTCAGTCCGATATCGAGGCTCATGTATTTGTTTCGTAACAAAGAAAGGTTTTTACAAAGGTGGGGATGTTAACCCCACGCTTCAACCCCCAACCTGTAGGACCAGGGTGTTTCTCTTTGTCTGTTCTCTACCCTTTGACCTGTCCGGCTTGGGAGGCCCTGCTGGTATCTACGCTACCGCCGGCATAGCTCTCAGGGTCATTGAGAAACTCAAGCTCCCCCACCACGACAAGGTGGAAACACCATCGGGGGAGAAATATGACATATAAAAGACTATATGTAGTCTCATTAAGAGTAATTATAACATTTTAATGACTACATGTAGTTCATAAAGAGTAAGTATTACATATTAAAGCATATATACATATCCAATAAGAGAATATGTTATCCATTACAGACGTTAATGGGTAACATATGTTTTAATGTTGACACCTATAATGCACACGTTCAAGAAGTCCAATTGGCGTAAACTTCAGCACGTTCGAAAATATACATTTCTGAGGATTAAGCTTTTGTTTTGTGTGTAAAGAGAATATCCGTTGAAGACGAGTTCTACTCACTAAAACTTACATCAAAACAACATCACTTCGATTTCAGCAGTGCCGAATGTGATCCACAATGTTCTTTTACGTTAGCTATGCATACCATGCACGTCCATGTTGTGATCAAGCATTACTAATGTGTTGTGCATCAAAGATCAAGTGGACTCCTGCCGTTAATCCACTGCGAGGGATCACTGTCCGGTACAATCTCGTGGACCTTCAATGTTTGCTGGCCCGTGTCTGATGTGGTAGATAGATTTAGTGGGTAAATTTTGGTTGGTAACAGAGTCACTGAAAATCAGGCAATGGATCAAGATATGAATGTTCAATCTTAAATGTCCGGTGCTCTGACGGCGTTGTAGGGGATCATTCCGTACAGAGGTATTAATTTGGACTTAAACACTTATTGGCTATTCAGTAAGCAATGGAAAACTAAAGAACGTCAACCTGCCTCTGAGCATAACGTTCTGCATGGGGTGTTCGTCATTTAAAATCATGTATTTTGTATCTAAGTATCGGGTAATATCATGTTTAATCTTTTAACATGTGTCTTAAAGAATTAAAAGTTTAATTTTAAACATAATGGTAACTGAGAACATGCTATATACTAACTAATAATGAAGAGATAAATGTTATTCCTTGACAGATTCCCCACACCATCAAACCAAATAAAAGTTGTATATATCAAAAATGTGTAATAAGAAAATTTGGCCCCTATTCGACCCACAATGCCATCACTTTGTTCTTTAAAGGTCTATCCTTCTTGCTCTATGTTAACATATTGCCAGACAGCGGCCACCCCCCGGGCAACAGCTGTGAGAGGCTGGCTAAACCAGGCATGGGTATCCGATTTGGTGTCAAACCAAGAGGTAAACTAGGGTATGCCTACCCAGTATGTGAAGACAGGATTCGGCAGACTGCGCGGAAGAAATCATTCCTGATTCAACGGGCAAGACGGCGTTTACCTGCAAAGCGTTATGGAACGTAATGAGCACGGCAAGACACGTAGAGCGCCCTGGTCATCCACTGCACCTGTATTCGTCTCCAATCGTCTCGACTTGTCTTGCCACTGGACTCAGATGGACTCAGGCGAGAGAGTGAGGTCGACGAATTGCGCAACTCTTCCTCACTTTAATCCAAGTCATCGCGCAAGTCATTCTTCATCCAACGTCACATATCACCTTCAAGCCCTGTGGCGATGGGCGAGCGGCAAAGCGGCAGGCGTGGGTACGCTGGCAGCCGTAGTCGCAGACCTGCACACAGGCGGCTCAGGCCATATGGTCGTCTTCTACTGACCGGAGCAGCAGTGGGATTCGGCAGCCCCCTGAGCGACTGAGCAGCCCTCTATAGGAACACACTGCTCACCTCCATAGCATGAGGAAGGGGCTAGAAAAGGTGCCCTAAACATTGTCTGCTTCATCACTACCTAACCAGCTAGCCGCGGTTGGTGGGTACCCTAACTGCGGTCGACATACAAAGAAAGATAAAACAAGCAAAGCTAAAAGAGTAAACCATATTCCCTTAACAATTGGAACTTGGAATGTACGCACCCTACTTGACAGAGACGGTGCGTCGGGTCCAGAGAGACGAACAGCACTGATTGGGAGAGAGCTGGACAGGTACAACATCGACATTGCAGCCTTGAGCGAGACACGACTTGCAGAAGAAGGCCAAATCTGTGAAATTGGTGCCGGCTACACATTTTTCTGGAGTGGAGGGAAAAGCGATGAAAGACGCCAATCCGGTGTAGGATTTACCATTAAGTCGGCCCTGGTCGGCAAATTAGCTGGATTTCCAAAGGCTTTAAACGACAGGCTCATGACCATGAAGTTGCCTCTGCTGAATGGAAGGAAGCACGCAACCATTGTGAGTGTCTACGCACCAACTATGACCAACGAAGATGATGTCAAGAACAAGTTCTATGAGGACCTGCACAATGTATTAACATCTGTTCCCAAAGGAGACAAACTGATACTCCTTGGGGATTTCAATGCCAGAGTAGGCACGGACACCACCTCTTGGAGTGGCATTATTGGAAAGCATGGAGTCGGAAATTGTAACAGCAATGGACTCCACCTCCTTCAGACATGTGCCGAACATGATCTCCTGATTACGAACACAATTTTCCGTCTCCCCATGAGAAATAGGACATCGTGGATGCACCCTCGCTCGAAACACTGGCACCTCTTTGACTATGTCATCGTCAGGAGGAGTGACAGACAAGACGTTCGAGTGACAAAATCCATGTGTGGTGCCGAATGTTGGACAGACCATCGTCTCATTGTCTCGAAAATAAACATTGACATCAAACCACCACGGCGTCCTCACGGGGTGAAAATGCAAAAAAAAAATAAATAAATGTCACCCGCCTAAACAGCAAGAAAATGCAGCAGTCATTTGAAAATATGCTGGAAGACCGCCTCAAGCCCAATGCTGAAGCTAAACAGGATACAGAAACAGAATGGAGAGCCCTAAAGGACACAATTTACAACACTGCTATGGAAATCCTGGGTCCATTCCCCCGAAAGCATAAAGACTGGTTTGATGAAAATTCCGAAGACATCAACCAATTGCTGGCCGAGAAACATCTTCTCCTCAAGGCACATTTGAATGACCCAAAGTCAACATAAAAAAAAGGATGCTTTCAAGAACATTCAGAGAGTAGTGCAGCAGAAACTTCGGCACATGCGGGACTCCTTGCTGAGCAGCAAAGCTAATGAAATTCAGGGCTTTGCTGACAGACATGATATGAAAAACTTCTACGACTCACTGAAAACGGTCTATGGTCCTTCATCACCAGGCATAGTTCCCCTCCTCAGTGCAGACGGGGGAACATTGGTCACCGATAAGAAAGAAATCCTCCAACGCTGGGCAGAGCATTTCAGCAAAATCTTAAATGCAACTTCCTTCTTCGATGATGAAACCATCAACTGCCTTCCTCAAGTTCCCACCAATGAGACACTTGATGACCTGCCAACCATAGTGGAAATAAACAAAGCCATCCAGCAACTCTCCAGCGGCAAGGCACCTGGTCCTGACTCCATTCCAGCAGAGATATACAAGGCAGGTGGGCCGGTCCTAACAGAGCAGCTTCACCAAGTCTTCACAAACATATGGATGAACGAGACCATGCCACAAGATTTTAAGGACGAGTCAATAGTCCACCTTTACAAACGTAAAGGAAACCGCCAATCCTGTGACAACCACCGAGGCATCTCCTTGCTTTCAATTGCAGGGAAGATACTCGCCAGAATTCTTCTCAATCGCCTCACAGCCCATCTCGATCAAGGTCTTCTTCCTGAGAGTCAATGTGGCTTCAGAAAAGAACGTGGAACTGTTGACATGATTTTCGCTGCAAGGCAGCTGCAAGAGAAATGTCAGGAACAGAACTGCGAACTGTTTTCCACTTTCATTGACCTTACCAAGGCTTTTGATACAGTCAGCAGAGAAGGACTGTGGAAGATTATGGCAAAATATGGCTGTCCACGAAAGTTTGTCCAAATAGTGCGGCTATTTCATGACGGCATGCAGGCAAGAGTACAGGAAAATGGTGAACTGTCTGAACCCTTTCCTGTCACCAATAGGTGAAGCAAGGATGTGTCCTGGCACCAACACTGTTCAGCCTCATGTTTTCAGCCATGTTGGTGAATGCCTTCGAGAACGACGACATTGGAATAGACATCAACTACCGTATGGATGGAAAGTTATTCAATCTCAGAAGGCTGAAAGCTAAAACCAAAATTAACAACGGCACCGTCAGAGAGCTCCTGTTTGCTGATGATTGCGCTTTGTACGCCAACTCAGAGGCGGACATGCAACATAATGTTTCAGCTTTCTCACATGCCTGTGCCAACTTTGGGCTCAATATCAACTTGGAGAATACTGTAGTTATGTACCAGCCAGCTCCAGGGAATAATCACACTGTGCCGAATATCAAAGTGAATGATCATAGACTAAGTGTTGTGGACAAATTCACCTATCTTGGCAGCACCGTGTCACAAGCTGCCACAATCGATGACGAAGTGAATGCAAGAATCTCCAAGGCCAGTGCAGCCTTTGGCAGACTGTACAAGAATGTATGGGACAGAACTGGAATAAGCCTGCAAACAAAGCTAAAAGTCTACAAAGCAGTTGTATTATCCACACTGCTATATGCTTGTGAAACCTGGACTGTTTATCAGCGACACGCTAGGAAATTAAACCACTTCCACACAGTCTGCCTAAGGAAGCTACTGAAGATTAAATGGCAAGACAAGATTCCAGACACTAAAGTCCTAGAAAGAGCATCCATGCCCAGTATCCACACTCTACTGATGAAGAATCAGATTCGCTGGGCTGGTCACTTGACTCGCATGCCAGATCACAGGCTCCCTAAACGAATTTTTTACAGCGAACTGCGTTGTGGTAAACGCTCCCAAGGTGGCCAGAGGAAACGTTTTAAAGACACTCTGAAAATTTCACTGAATGCTTTTGGAATTCATTATGACACCTGGGAGGCTGCAGCCAGAGACCGAAATTCGTTGCGCAAAGGTGCAGTCATATGTGAGGCAACCAGGACTGCAAGAGCTGTGAAGAAAAGGCAGGACAGAAAAACCACTGCAGGAAATCCTCCTCCAGAGACGTCAAGCATTCTTTGCCCACATTGTCAAAGAACATTTCGAGCCAAAATAGGCCTTATCAGCCATCTTAGAACCCACGGCTCCACACCTTCAACCCCACTGGATGAAATGAATGGTCATCATCATTCTTGATGGACAAACAACAACATGTTAACAACAGTGCCTGTATAAATGCTGATATAATGTATTGTTATGTGTCATAGTTAAGTATGAACTTGGCCAAAGGTTGCTGGGGCACTGCAATAGAAACGAAATATGTAACGTAAACTGTTATTGTAAAACAAAAGAGCGGCATAGGGCCATGTGGCATCACCCAAGATACGGCCCTTAGCACCAGCTAAAATGCACCCTCAGATGAATCATTTGAATCAACCATCATTACATCGTAGTTATCACACGATTGTGGAGATACGGATCATTCTTTACTTGTTGCAAGGGTTTGATTGAGACCCTGGAGAAAAAACATATCTAAATATACATATATCCCAATGATTAACATCATGAACAATAAAGATCATGATTAGTGATTAAACATCATATTAAGGACGATGTCAATGATATATCATATACATTTTAATGAATGGAAAAGTAAGGTATACTGGAAACAGTTTATACTCCATCGACACGGGTTTATGACACTGCGGTCATACGAGGCAGGGCTAGTTTGCGTCACACACCGCGGCCTTTGACGTTTAGAAAGAACATACCTCTTTTCAGAAATGAGGAAAGTAAACCCGAAATATGCTCAGTGAGCTGACTGTCACACGCTAGGCATCATCTACACATGTCTATAAGTCCATATAATGCAGTTTGCAAACTACTATAGGATACATTTAATTATCTGCATTCAAATTGCAAGTGATAAGGAATTCTTCACAGATATGAATGGAGTGACAAAGAAGGCTTGCGGTCCACACATTAAAAGAAATGCACCACTAAAAACTGTAACTGGAAACATCATAACTGCTCAGAAACAGCTGATGGATGGATGGGTAGAGCACTATAGCTTTACTCAAGCGAGTTTAAACTAGCGGATGATGCCCATAACGTCATAGAGGCTCTGCCAACTCGTGACTACCTGGGCACACTTCCTACAATTACAGACGTTAAGTGTGCTATTAATGAACTTTCTTCTGGCAAGGTCCCAGGTAAGGGAGGAATTTCATTTGAGCAGTGGTTCTCAACCTTTTTTTTGGCCCATGCCCCCCCCCCCATTTACCATATGTTCAGAACGTCATTCCCCCCACCCCTTTTTTCAAATTTCCTCCCTATAAATCCCCCCACCTTTACACAGTATGCATAAAAATGGATGCTAAATTTAATAAAATATACTAGAACAAGTCTAGACATCTACATAAAACGTGATTTGCGGGTCTACTTACGTTATAAAACGAATTTAATTAGGGCAAGAAGTACAGAACCGTAACATTTAGAGGGAAAAACAAAATTAAGTAACTGGTTATTGTATTAATGCGATCTTGAAATAATCTTAATTCCCCCCCCCCCCCTGGAACCCCTAAAATTCCCCTGGGGGGGGGGGGGGAGAGGGAATTCCCATCCGGTTGCGAACTACTGCATTAGAGGTTACCGAAGTGCGCGAGACATACTCACTCTACAGATCCACCAGCTAACATAGCTATACTTGCGAGAAGGATAGGCTCCACTGAATTTCAAAGATTCAAGCATCATAAGACTGTACAAGAACAAGGGGGATATGAGTGACTGTGACAAGTATAGGGGTTGATTATGTGTTTCTGGGATATTTCGCTATTATGTATTTCTGGGGAAACATGGTTTCGATTGCTCTACGCGCAGTATTCAAGTTCTAGAAGTTCGCGTCTACCCTAAATCAGGGTGGCTTTCAACGGAATTGGTCTATTATCGATATGCATTGCGACAAATGCAAGAAACCTGCAGTAAACAGAATCAAACACTGTCCACTGCTTTTATCGATATCACAAAGATATTGGATGTGGTGAATCATGTGAGTCAGTTCAAGGCGCTAAGGAAGAACATAAGTCAGTCAATTCTTCTGCCCATTGCGGAATTTTCCACACAGGCATGAAGGTTATAGTCACTCTGTATAGTGCACCTTCAGAAGACTGAAATCAAGACTGTAGTTAAGTAAGGTTGTGTACTTTACCTCTTTGGAATATACTCATCACTACTATTGAAATAGCTATTTCGTGCTATTGCCATTCGTGATGAGGATGCGGGTATATACATTCATTCATGCTCAGTTCACTGTCTCTACAATGCTAAGATATTGAAAACGAACACCAATTCCAATTCCAATTTTCAGAAATAAAAAAAAAAATAAAAAAATTCAAATTAGGCCTCGTTTAACCTGCTTCTTCAGCTTTGGTTATTTTTGAGGTCCGTGGTGTTTGTGGGTATGTTTACTCTGGTTCTTGTCAGTGCGCTCTTACGAGTGAGTCCTATCTCGGACTGGTTATATAAGCGTTTGTGTCTGTGACGTCATCTGGGAGATTGGTCGGCGAGCTGTCCTTTGTACCCGTCTCCTCTGGTGGTTAATTTGGTTAGTGAGAGTTCCTGGTCCGTCTGGCTTGACTGGTTGCAGTCATTATAAGGATTATTTAGTTGGTCTTTTCGTCTCTTGTTTTGTGTATTCCCCGTAGAAGCTTTTCGATATTTTCATTTTCTTCCTTGCGCCTTTTTTCACGTTCGAGTTTGAGTTTCAGCTGCCTTTCGGCTTCTTCATCTGTTATCAACCACGGGACGATCTCTCCGTCTTCTATATAGCACTCGAAGCCTGTTTCACAATCATGGTGTGAACCTGGGTATTATATCGGTTTCCCCCGGAATTTCTTGGGCTTCTTCTTTTCTTTTTCTTCCCATCGCCTTCTGTATTCCTCACGCCTGAGATCCTCTTTCATTTCCGCTATCATTGCTCATTCTCGCACTCCTCCAGTGCAGGTGGGATTGGGTATTCTGTGCCGCCTACAGAGATCATGTCGTCGTGGTTGGACTGCATGCCTTAACTTGCGGTTCCGGCTCTGCCATTTGTTGGATTTCATCTTGCGGCTCCTCTGTGATCTTTTTCTGCTGGTTTGTTTTGATTTAGCTCCTTTCAGTTCTTAGCATCTCTCTCTCTGTCTCTCTCTCTCTCTCTCTCTCTCTCTCTCTCTCTCTCTCTCTCTCTCTCTCTCTCTCTCTCTCTCTCTCTGCTTTGATTGCTTGTAGGATCTCTTCATTCTTCTGTGTCGTCTCCGCCATGTGCTCCACCTCTTGTTTGATGTTTTGCTGGATCTCCATTATTTCAGCAAGCAGATTTTCATTGTCACTGGTTGGTGCCCGTGTTTGAAGTAGCTTGATTTGTTTCCTTAGCTCGTCGATCTGGCCTTGCAGTTGAGCTCTTACTGCTCGTGAGATGCACGTGGCTGTCTAGCACTTCTGCGTTGCTTCCTTATATAGTGTCTTTGTGGTAATGGCAATCTTTAAAACGTCTCTGTGTCTTTTGAGGTACGGACAGTCCAAGTATCTTGCTTTATGCTTACCCAGGCAGTTGGCGCACTTTCTCTTAATGTTGGATGCTCGGAAGTCCGTGTCCTGTTTGACCAGAACACGACTTGAAAGCGTGGTGATCGGCGCAGTATCAACATATATATGTCTTAATGCGACATGTGGCTCTGCTGTGGCCGGCCCTCTGGCATCTTGAACATTGATTGACTCTTGGGATGAATCTCTCAGGCTGTTGCATTTTCTTGTTTATTGATACTGTTGTGTTCGGCATATCGCTGCCCTCTGTCGTCACCACCGCAAAGGTTGTGGGAATCTTGGAGCAGGTGAGGAGTAGCTGCGCCTTCAAGAATCTGATGTGGAGATTCTCTTCGTGTAGCTGCTTCAGGATTTGTTCATCTTTCAGCTGCGTTTGGATACGTTTGATAACCCATTTGATAGTCGGTAGTCGGTGTTTCCGACTCTGCTGCCTTTCTCCTCTCTCTGCTTCTCGGTAGGCTTGGCTATTGTTTGTGGTGGGTTCTCGTCGTCCTTCCTCGTGGTAGCTTCGATAGAGGTTGCTTGAGGTTCTTGTTGTTTGCTGCAGCTCGCAGGTAGATATTCTCCGCTCGTCTTCTTATCGGCTCTCACGTTGCACATCTTGGATGCCACGTGTCTTTTGGTGTTCTTGCAACGTACCACATTCCCCCGTATCAGGTTGCTTAACTTGTTCAGGTGACTTGTTTTGTTAGCGCTCACAGTTGCGAATGACCCGACACAATGACGCGCGCGTGACTGACGACGCGACGAAGACCAACATTAGGATTGTACTTATAAGATATATGTTTTTTTCCCCTAGATGTTGCTGCAATAATCACCCACTCTGGGAAAGATTAACAACGCCTACTATCTGCATTATCCAATGATTGTTCTGAATGTGCTTTAATAATTAGTAAAATCCCCCCAAAAAATGAAGACACCGATTATGGCACAAGGCGCATAAGAGGTGCCAGTAATTTTTATTGGCGACGCAGAGCTAGACATAGTGCTTCGTTTAACTAGGATATGTTAGACAATATATTATCCCTAGATCAGGACATCAACAGTTGACTGGTAAGGCAGGAGGATTAAAGAACATGTTAACACAGAAAGTCGGGGATAAAAGAAAACACATTGTAAGAATACAATTCTTGATCTATCAGGCATACATCCTTGGTGAATTTAAGAGGTTTAAAATATCTCGAGGTTGGCTCCGACTACTGTACAAAGATGCATTACAGTGGGCCATAATTAACACAGGCACTGATATTACATCTAGAGAGCAAAGAGTCGCTGATCGCCTTCCATGGATTGTTCAAAATTGAATAAAGACAGGAAAGAACGTTATTGCAGATAGGTCACACACTGATTGTGTGAGACTCATTTGGTCCGTATGCTGAATGACCATGTGTTCAAATGCACCCATTGTGTAAACACATTTACTTCAACAAATGGTCTGATGAGTAAAATATTCGCTACGTCATTGCTTGTAGTGTGTATGCTTTTGTTTTTTAAACATT
>JACEFZ010006814.1:0-20402 GCA_014155875.1 Cepaea nemoralis
TGTTTAGTAAGTGTCCATGTCTCACAGGCGTATGTTGCAATGGGAAAGATGCATGCTCTTTTTGTAGTTCTATCTGTCCAACTCCATAATTTATTCAGTTGTTTTACTCTTTGAAGGGCAATTGATAGAACCATCGACTGGGTATTGCTAATATATACTGTAGGAACTTTTTTGTGTTTCGCATATCCTTTACATGACATCGCTGTCAACATCAGCATCTTTCAGCAGTATGTTGATTTCTTCGCAAGATTACGCTCAGTAGTTTGCCATTGCTTTCTGAGCGCCGGCTCACATACCCCGTAAGTTACCGATACGATTCGAACCACTGCTGATTCTCACCGTCGTCACGTTACTTGGAGAGTATACGAGATTACGCAGAAAAGTTGCTAACCTCTGGGCCAGAAAGCCGGCACTGTAAGAATACATAAGAAAAATATACAAAAACTGCATCACAGCCGAGATTTCAAGTTAAACATATCCTATTGCACTTTATTTTCAAACATTCTGGTTAATCTTTCCCAAGGCACAAAATAACCAGGCACCGGTACTGGATGTCAAGTTATTGTAATACTTCGCATGCTTTTTTTGCAGAAACACAAATGTACATGTAACTTGTATAAGTAACGACCTCGTCATTGAATGTTGGTAACACGTCGTACAAAACATAATATGACTGTCCCGATAAATTATATTTATTCTACTAACTCGGAAAGGTTAAAAGCAAGTTTGTGTATAAGGTATAGTCAGTTACTGATGCTATTAAACTATTGAGCGATAACAGTGTAATCTAAGAGTTCCCAGGGACTTCATTTATAATCCAGAATTTCTAATGATCGCATTTCACAAAAGCTGGACATTTCTGAGAAATGTTACTTATAATCCTCACTTTGAAATGATGACACTTCACCAATGTTGGACAGTTTTCAGAGATGCCATTTATGATCCAGACTTTGAGATGGTTGTACGTCATCAACATTAGACAGTTCCGAGAGCTGTCATTTAAAGTCTAGATTTTGAGATGGTGTTGTTTCCTTTGATGACGTCTCGTGGATGTGATCTCACCTTTGTCACTTTCTTCCAGGCGTAATCATACCTCCTGATGTATTTCCTGGGAGATTCTGAAAGAGACTGGCTATTGACCAACCAGAACCTCACAAAGACACGACCTTCGGCTCTCAGAATGTAATCCACCTGTGACCTGGTTACGCCCAACAATCGGCGCTCCCAATTGTTCGTGTCCAAACTGAGGGAAGAGAAGGCGCTGAAGACAACGTAACGCTTCTTATGTCCGCCGCTGCCTTGGACTGCTACTTCAAAAAGAGCAGGTCGATGATTGTCTTTCATGGAAGAAGATTTAGATGATGATAACATCTTGAGTCGATACCCTGGTCGACCGACACGTTTTACCCACTTGTTTGTGTTGTCTTTGGGAAGATCTTCACTGCTGACCATAGCCAATCTCCACGGACTCCAGTTGAGTGACCGCATGTTGAAGTTGCTCTCTGGCACGTTCTCTCTCTTTAGAAGGGGCAGATTACTCACTTTATATTTGTTCAGTCGGGCTTTTACTTTTGAAGGTGTTTTTCTCCTATGGTTAGCCTCTGCAGCTCCTGTGAGAGATAATTTACTGACTGGTGTTACTAGCAGTGGTAGTGTAGGCATTGGGTTTACTGACAGTGGTAATGTAGGCATTGGGTTTACTGACAGTGGTAGTGTAGGCATTGGGTTTACTGACAGTGGTAATGTAGGCATTGGGTTTACTGACAGTGGTAATGTAGGCATTGGGTTTACTGACAGTGGTAATGTAGGCATTGGGTTTACTGACAGTGGTAGTGTAGGCATTGGGTTTACTGACAGTGGTGATGTAGGCATTGGGTTTACTGACAGTGGTAGTGTAGGCATTGGGTTTACTGACAGTGGTAATGTAGGCATTGGGTTTACTAACAGTGGTAGTGTAGGCATTGGGTTTACTGACAGTGGTAATGTAGGCATTGGGTTTACTGACAGTGGTAATGTAGGCATTGGGTTTACTGTCAGTGGTAGTGTAAGCATTGGGTTTACTGGCAGAGGTAGTGTAGGCATTGTGTTTACTGGTCGTGGTAGCGTAGGCATTAGGTTTGCTGACCATGCTAGTGTAGACATTGAGTTTACTGCCTTTTCTAGTGTAAACATTGGGTTTACTGGCCGTGATAGTGTAGGCATTAGGTTTGCTGGTAGTGGTAGTGAAGTGATTGGTTTCATTGGCAGTGCTAATGTAGTCAATGCGTCTACTGGCGATGGAGCAGAACTATCCACATTGTCATCTCTGAGACTTGCAAAGATGGCGTCGATGTCTGCAGCAAGAGCACCTCCCACACATCGTGCTCTGACCTCCTTCTCGTAGTTGGCCAACATGGCCGTGTCGTGACCTTCCCGGTAACAGACTGCCATCAAAGTGTCAAACAGACTGCCGAAATCTTCCAGCCGTAGATGTTTTCCTCCAGTGGCCAGTGAAATACTTTGGTAGAACTTGTCAGCATAGGTATTGTGTCCGCACTGAACTCCGTAAATCGTGACGGCTTCTTGTGCCAAAGCCTTGACTTCAACTCTCCAGTCGATGTTGTCCTTGTTAGCAATGTCTCCTGGTTCATGAGGATTGTCATCACCGATCAGCACGAGAACACGACGAGAGCCTGGAGTCCACGAGAGCTCAGTTCGAACTTGTCTCAAAACTAACTCATAACATTCAGGGGCGTCACCGCCTCCTGTTTGTTCAGCGTTTTTGACAAAATTACACAGTTCGACAATGTTATTGGTTAAATCCGTCCATTTTGTAACGTACATATGTGTATCACAATAATCTCCATGTGCGAAAACGGCCATTTTAATGCCTGGAATATCCTCCTGAAGACGCTGTATCATATCTTGGATACGACCACGTAATTGGTTTAGCCACATACACATAGAACCAGTGGTGTCGAATGAAAAGACTATCTCAAGATTGCCAGAAGGTGTAGGCAAGCTGCTATTGACGAACATTGCTCAGCAACTGGTCTGATACTATTCCACAATGGTTTGTAAAGTCAATTTTGCTAAAATGCACTTTTTAAAATTCTGTTAGGTACAGGTTTAAACTTCTAGTACGGCTATTGTTGCTAACTCGAATGACTGACGATTCCCTGTCGGTATACCACTTTATATATTCTACAAATCCGCGAAGTATGATACTCACAAAGAGTTTAAACATGGATCGCCATTGAATTCTCAATATATTGTTAGATAACCGTTGCGTCTCGGATTTGGTGACCTATATTCTCCCTATAACGCAATGAATTGTTCGATGTCGTGAAGGTCACAATTTATCTTATTCTAAATGTATCATATCTCTTTTGGTAGGACCTAGGGAAGGGGCGGAACTATTGTTAACTCTCAGCAGACCTCAAATCACACAAGTTTGCGTCTTTTCGAAACATTAACTCTCCTAGGAAGTCAACATTTATAAGATGGCAACATTTACGCTCTTCATTGTTTTCCGCCATTCTCGCCATACCATGATGATTTATCTGTTCTTCACAGTACACCAGTCCCCGGCCACATCTGCCTTATCGTGCACCATGCCGCACCCAGCTGTGCAGACCCAGCCATTCCGTCCGCTTGTTCGTTTCCCAACATTTCCAGGGAAGAAGGTCGAACCACCCCTGTCTGTGAACAAATGTATGCATGTGTTTACTGTTCGTAGAATAATGCCGCCGAAAAGCATTTTATTTGTTGTCCAAAGTTAACCAGCAACGGGCAGAAACAGTTTAAAGACTGACAGACTACCACATGTATCATAAATTTAATGGTATTGAAAGGGAAAGTCTAAAGCGAACCAGCTTTGTAGAATCTGCAAAAAGAAACCTTAGAACATATCAAATACACATTATATCAACAGCTAAACCTATTAGTAACGCGAACAGACTTGCAGGTTGGAGACAACAGCGCCTGTCTGAAATGACAGAAAACATTCGTTGTAATGAGAAAAAGAACTCGCAGAATGAATTACAAAGAAGAAAAAAAACCAATAATAAACTACATAGAAGACCATTTCATAAACAGTATCTTCTTCTTCTTCTTCGTTCACCCGGAGTTTTTTTTTTCGGATGTGATTGCGTTGTGCCTGTTTACAGCAGAGCTGCGTTCTTGCGCCGTTAGGCCGACACATCCGACTTCTGCGGGCATTTGTTGACCGGGTTAACCAGTATCTGACCATATACAGACAGATCAACAACAACAGCAACAACAACAACAACAACAACAACAACAAACTCACAAAAATAAAAATGTCTCCAATCTGTTTACGGTTTTCATTTGTTTCTTGTAGGACATGCTCATTGATTTTTCTGTCTGTCCATGGTATTCTTTGTATTTTCCCTCAGAAACCACATTTCCAATGCCACTAGATTTTTTTCAGCTTGTCTGCTCATTGTCCACATCCATACAAAAATATAGGTTCTATGCTGCACTACAACACTCTTTTTCTCGTTGCAATTGACATATTTTTTTTATTGGTTAGTATGTTTTCCATCTTGTAAAAGGCTAGCTTTTGACAAAGCGATTCTCTTTTTAACCTCTTCAAGGCACCCTTCATCAGATGTTATGACTAATTCAGCTGAAATACCACATGAAGAATAAACTAAAGATAGAAGATACCGATTAAACAACGGTGAAACTGGTAAAATGACAGC
This sequence comes from Cepaea nemoralis, assembly GCA_014155875.1. Classification (NCBI taxonomy): domain Eukaryota; kingdom Metazoa; phylum Mollusca; class Gastropoda; order Stylommatophora; family Helicidae; genus Cepaea; species Cepaea nemoralis. Next base: position 4,707 of record JACEFZ010006814.1, read on the forward strand.
TAAACATTTGCTGCAGAAGTGCCCAACATATGCAGAAAATAGGAAAGTATCTTGGCCTACACCTGCTCCATTTGAGTACAAACTCTATGGTTATATCAGCAACCTCAAATTGACTGTTGCTTTTTTTTTTTTTCATTTATTCATATTGACAGGCGAAAGAAGAAGAAGGAACAGCTGGTGGTGCGCCTGCCCTATTTTACTGTATCTCGTCTGGCACATACAAAAGAGTTAAATATAGCGCGAAGTCAATAGATGAATACTTTTCCAGCTGAAATACTAACACACATTGTCACCGATGCTATGTACTTCAATATACACGTAAGTCATAAGTGTTACTACGGATGTCGCAGGTTCATATGGTCGCGTTTTTCACTTGCATGCACATAAGAGTAGTATTAGTAACAATATGTGTTATGTATTTAAGTTAAAATCATATGTAATGTGCATCAGCAGCAAGCACACGATTAAAAACTGTCAAGAAAGCAAGTGGTGCTTTTGCAATGACAACACGCAGCATTACGATGGAAACAAAAGCTGTAACCAATGCCCTGAACTGGCTCGGTGCGCAAAGGTATTCACGCGCATGCATATCATGTATTCAATGAACACACTCAAGAAGATCTAGACTGGCTTCATTCGACATGACCACTTCTGAAGTCAGAATAGGCTAGTCTGATGGTGAGGGACACTGGAAATAGAGAAAGCTAATCAACACGCAAAAACAGTCCAGTGCATAAAACGTAGCACGTGTATGGACTATGCTTGAGGTCAAAGCGAGCGAGTGAAATGAAAGACTCGACACACAGAGCACACCAAAATTAGTCCAGCAAACTTTCTTCTATGTACCGGGGCACTCTGGGATCAGAGCAACAAGTGAGCAGAGCGGCTGGCGGCTGGCGGTGATCGAGGTGAGAAGGGCAATGGATGGGCCAGACATCATCATTGCCATTATGTCGTGTAGTTTGAATCGAGAGAGAGAGAGAGAGAGAGAGAGAGAGAGAGAGAGAGAGAGAGAGAGAGAGAGAGAGAGAGAGAGAGAGAGAGAGAGAGAGAGAGAGAGAGAGAGAGAGAGAGAGGGAGATATCCCAACATAGTGACTGCCGACTACTAAACAAAAACCAGATATGGCTCATGAGATTCCTTAGTGAACTGGATCAGACTAATCTGGAAAGAATACGGTAAGATATCACGTGAGGTTTTCATGTAGAAGGCCAAGACAGCACAGGAAAGGCACTGCTATCAGAGAGGAGGATGCTCCTCTTGTAATAACAGAAGACTAGTATTATTCCCGACACACAGCTCTCCTTATCCCAAGTGATGAATCCCCCAGATAGCGTCTTAGCAATATCTCACTAACATGTAACACAGTTACTCACACACCCGCATATGATACACAATGAAGTAACTCCTCCTTGATAAGTTTAACATATTATAATTGATGATTGGGAACATATGAAAGATGGTTATGTTCCATCCATCATGTGCCATGCCGGTAAGCGTGGGCGGTCATGTTCTGCCATCTCACTCGATCACCAGAGTCATGGATCAGCTCCGTGTTTCTGTCTCGACCATGCCACAAGGCCAAGCCATCCAGGTACTTGCTTCTAGGTCTTCCCCTTGGTCTGTTCCCATCGATCTTACCAGTTGTCACCAAATTCTCCAATCCATTTCTTCTCATAACATGCCCACAGAATTTTGACTGTCTACGTCTAATTTCTCTAATCAATTTACGATCTTCATTTGTTTCTTGAAGGACTTGTTCATTGGTCTTTCTGGCTGTCCATGGTATTCTTTGCATTTTCTTCAGAAACCACATCTCTACAGCCATCAGATGTTTTTCAGCCTGACTGCTCATTGTCCACGCTTCACATCCATATAAAAGTACAGGTTCTGTGTAGCATCTCAACACTCTTTTTCTCGTTTCAATTGACATCTTTTTATTGGTCAATATGTTTTTCATCTTGCTAAAGGCTACTTTTGGCATGGCGATTCTTGTTCTAATCTCTTCAAGGCATCTCCCATCAGATGTTATTACTGTTCCGAGATAATTGTACCTACTCACTTGTTGAAGAATATTCCCATTTACTTGTATATTACATTGTGGTATTACTTCCTTCCTAGTGACCACCATAATCTGTGTCTTTTTACAATATAATTCTAACCCTAGTTGTTCACTGTGTGTAACAATCGCATCTACTAAATTTTGCAGGTCCTGTTCATTGTCTGCAATCAAGACTGTATCATCTGCATATCTAATGTTATTGATGCATCGTCCCCCAATGTATACTGGAAATATACCTCAGGAGTTATGTAGTTCTGTATTTATTGCAATCCCAAAGAAATCGGGAGCCTTGGAATGTGATCAACATCGAACAATTAGTATAATGAGTCACATCACAAAGATTTTGCTAAGAATTATCATGCAAAGAGTTAGGAGGAAAATACAACCTGAAATAGGAGAAGAACAATGTGGGTTTGTGGAAGGCAAGGGTACAGTAAATGCTGTGTATATACTGAGAACCATAATCGAACGTTCTATAGAAGTAAACAAAGATCTACACCTTTGCTTTATTGACTACACAAAGGCTTTTGATAAAGTGAGACATGTCAACCTGATAAGGATGCTTGAAGATCTACAAATTGATGGAAAAGATCTTAGACTTGTAAAAAACATATATTGGAAACAACAAGCTGCCATAAGAGTTGATAATGAAGTAAGCCAATATCAGCCTATTAAAAGGGGTGTGAGACAGGGATGTGTAATGTCTCCAGATCTGTTTTCCCTGTACAGTGAAAGTATTTTCAGAAATATTGAAGATATGGTTATGTTACAAAATAAAATAATTTATAATAGCACAATAAATGAAGGTGACTGTCCGTCTCTACGTTATTCCGCTGTAGAATATAGTCTCTGACGTAGTAGAATGGGTGGCAAAGTCTTCTATGTTGTTTGGCTGTTTGCTTAGCAAAGATTTGGCAATGGGTGGTTTGGTGTTAGTTTGTTTGTACTAAGCTGTTAAGCGTGCAGTTCTTGTTGTTGTTGGAACAGTGGGCTCTGAGTAGTCAATGGCTGATATAAGGTCTTCACTCTTTGCTGCTGTAGGAAGGTGAGATCCTTCATCATTCACTGGTAAACTTCAATGTAGGAAAACACTTAGGCAAAACGTGTAGGCAAAAACGTAGGCAAAAATCAACACTATTGAAAGAAAAGAACAACAAACATGTACCCACCATCATCAGAATGTTGGGCACAGTATTATATTACATGGCTAGTTTGGCCAGATCTTTCTATGCTGCTTGTGGTCGGTTAAGGGCGCCGTAGGCGCAAAATAAGTACACACATAATCTGCCCTTTAACCTTTTTCTATCCCCAAGGTAGGTCTTTATATCACCTGTTCGGGTCCAATGAGATGATGTGATGAATATTCATATACATAGATGTAGTTAACATCACATGTCCAACTAGACATGCACCATCATAGTAATGCAATAAGTTTCTCAAATATCCACAATATGCACCAGTCTAATAGTCTAGACCACTGTATAGAATCCAGATAATGATCGTATTCATATAGAGTTTTGTTGATATCCACTTACAGTGTAGATGATTGCACATAATTATTAAAATATTATCGCACTCAGTATGTGTAATAAATAAGGGAGATAATAAAGTAACAGATAATACATCTTAGTAGAATATTATCTCACTAAGTACATGTAAAAGACAAAGCAGATAATAAAGTAACGAATAATACTTCTTAGTAGAATATTATCTCGTTAAGTGCATGTAATAAACAAAGGAGATAATAAAGTAACGAATAAGACACCAGACCAAAAAAAAAAATAGAACTGTCAGTAAACCCGATAGAGTACACTGACATCTTCATAGCATATGCACTTGTTAAGACGAAGTCACCAATTAGACAACATCGTATACAATATAGAAAAGTAATGAATGGTTCAAAACCTTCCAAGATAGTTATATTAAGTACCGTTGATGTTACTGTAAGTGTCATTTACCCTGTTTCCAGAAATGCACTACAATTTATCCGAAGAATAAATCACCCAATGCACTGACTTGCACTCAGAGTATGCCAACTGAAACCAGAGTCTAATTTGTCTCGTATTTAAGGCTAGGGAGAATCAATTAGTTAGCGTCTACTGGCAACAGGTAAACAGCAATTGTCACTCATAATAACATTTCAGAACTTTTCCTGCTATACACTTTCGTCACCTGTCACTTTACTTTTAGTTCCACGTAGTCCCGCTGAGTCTACAATAATATCTAGTATAACAGAGTAGGCTGTTATACGGGGTTTACTTAGCTGGCACGGCGTGCAAGGGGAAAGAGACACATAGCTGATGCACGCGTGAGCACCGTAGCTAATTAGTTAAGGACGCTCACGTGCTGACGTAGAAGTAAATAGGGGATAAGTTACCACCTAACAGCCAAGCCAGCAGGATGCATATACATTTGTAGTCGCTGTATTCCTTTTGATATGACTTGAGGACTCTCACAATAAACTGAGTCATTTCTAATCATCGTTGGCTTGACTTCCTCCATTCCGTTGAATGCAGTTGCCTTTGTGCTTCACCGTTACAGAAGCCAAACTGGTGCCGCGACATCACGTCGGATCTTCAGGGTTGTCGCAAGAAAAGATTAACATCGGCACGGTAAGAAACGTTTTTTTTTTTTTAACTCACGTTGCTGAAAATGGAAGGCCTTACCACAACATTCTCCTTGTTTATTTGGAAAGACACAGCAGCTGCAAGCCAGGCCAGCTTGGGATTTTGCTGAATCGATCGTTGTGACCTGTGTGAAGGTCAGGAAGCTGGTTCAAAGTCAGGCTTTAATTCAAGTCAGCCATTGTCGAAGGCTACAAGTCAGGCTTTAATTCAAGTCAAACGTTATTACTGTTAAGTTAAAGGCCGCTCCAACTCAGCCGCTACAACGCTGAATGTTACTCAGGATTTTTCTCATAGTATGCGATCCAGCTGCATTGGGCTCCTCGGAGGCGGTTGGGCATAATGGTTGCCGACCCTGCTAAAGAGGATAGTCTATTGCGCTCGTCTTGTTTACCTGACCAAAGCTAAGCTCGAAACATTTTCAAGCCAAAACGATACATTTTGTGCCCATCCACGGGTGAAATCAGAAATCAGAAGTCAGAAGTTGCCCATCCACGGGTTAAGTCAGAAATCAGAAGTCAGAAGTTGCCCATCAACGGGTTAAGTCAGAAGTTGCCCGTCACACAGATGAAGCCAGATACCTGAACCCAGAGGTTTTCCGGGAGAGAAACTGAGACAGAACGGAAACAAATAAGAACACTTGTCGGTTGGAAAGTATAGACCTTATACACCACGCTGTATCCTTAACGTATAATTGAGTGTAAAATTTTTATTGATTATATGTAATTATATCGTTGTAATTGCTCAATATCATTATTGATGATGTAATTAGAGTATTTAACAAAGATATTAAAATGGCACAGGATGAGGCTTCGTTGACACAAGTTTTAGGTGGAGTAGGTAGAGCAATATGCAGACTTAACACAGCAATAAAACAGCAAGGGGTAAGTACAGACATTGAAAAATTCAGTGGTCAAGCAAGAGATTTTAAGAAATGGATGACAGCTATAGAAAAACATGCCTTCTTGGTAGGAGCCACGGATGAAGAAAAGAAAAAAATTGCTTATCAGGCCACAGTACCACCGGTTTCGGATCATATTAGGAGGAAATTAGAAACAGGAACGGAAGAGACTTGGGAACATTTTAAAGATGATCTAGCTCATAAATACGCGGAGATCACAGATCCTCAACACGCATTTTCAGTACTGAGACAGTCTAGGCAGAATAATGGAGAAAGTGTGCAACTATATAGTGATAGGTTAATTAATCTAGCTGAGGAGGCATTTCTAGAACAGAACGTACAGGGTGAAGAGGTGGAAAGGATGTTAGTTGGAATATTCGTCGATGGACTTAAATTCAAGCTTATGAGGAAAATCCTGCAAGATTATCACAGGCTGTGGATATAGCTGTACAGGAAGAAAGTTTGAGAAGGAGATTTAGACTAAGGTTAGGACGAGAAATAGGAAGCAATAGAGAAGACAGAATTGAGGAACCTATGAAGATAGGACAAGCAAGGTACGGATGGAGAAGACGGGGAGAAATACAGACACTGCAGGGAAATAATAACCAAGATAGAGGAAGACAAATGAGAAATCCTATAAGAGAGACAGTAGCTAGTACAAATATGGTCTGTTGGAATTGTGGACAGAGGGGACACACTTTTAGATTTTGTGGCAACAGACTTGCTCAGGTAAGTGCACAGAATGGAAGTGTGAATAGTAGACCAAATAGGAATTTTGGAGAAATGCAGAGAAATTTTGCAAGGACAGGAACGCAGGGAAACTGGCATCCCACTTACTGAGTAGGACCTGCGGTAGGAGGGAAAATAAAAAGGTCCTAAGAATTAAGGAATATGTCGATTACCCGAATAACAAATATAGGAAGACAAGTAGAAATAGAGAATATAGAAAATGGCTTCAACTTGGAGAGATAAAACAGTTCTCAGTGAATATGACTGATCCCAGTTCATGCATTATAGAAATAGGAAAATTTAAAATTAGAACATTGATTGATTCGGGAGCTCAAGTCAGTGTGATCAAGGAAAACTTCTTATATCGCATATTACTCCCCCGATGTGTCTCCACCTTGACGTGGTGGGGGAGCTTGCGTGTCCCATAGACCCCATTTTGCTTGCCGATGGGTGAAAAATTACATATCGGACAGCTTATGGGATAGGGACCAGACTAAGAGAGACACAACCTGCTGCTCTGCAGGCATAGACTGAGGATAGCAGTCAAAATTTAAATGAGGTGCACAAAGGCAGAATTTCTTGGTCCGGACAAAACTCTTAAGGCTCCCTGTCGAGGGCTGGGGCTGAACGCCTCTGAGCCACAAACCCTCGGATCTTAGAGCCAGGCAGATACCCGTCTACCGGAAAATAGAAACATGACACTGAGCAAGCTACATGCTCAGGTCTGATACATGTTCGAAGGCTCCCAGCTGGGGGATATGAGAGTTTCCCGGATGAAGGGGCCTGGCCGTTTCCCGTTCACTGCTGCACGAAGGTAAGGTGCTGAGCCGGCAGCACATGAAGCCTACCTCGTGAGCGAGTGCAAAAAAGTCAGAAAAGTGCCCCAGTCGAAGGGTTACGGAAACTGTCTGTATCTAACTCATAGAGAGTGTAGACAAAAGTGGAAGAATGTCTCATCAACGCGAAATGGAACGCACGGCGAGCGAACCTATTGCGTGGTCTGAAGTCACAAGCAAAAACTTACCGAGTGGATGTCACTCGCAGTCTGACCGCTCCTGGTGTGTGATTGAGCGATCAGTGGCAAGTGGGATGCCCAACACATGGAAGTGAGGAACTAAAGCAGCCATGAGCAGGACGTGGAAACTCCTTGGGTGAGCCCAGTCTCAGAGCAATATGTGCCGGCTCTGCAATTATGGAAGCCTCCTTGGATAGCGAGATAATGCCCATGGTCTGCCCCTGCCTTCCCTTGAGGGCAGACCACGATATCGTTGATCGTTCTATCTTGACCAGCTGAGATGTGGGTGACATTACAACAGTCTAACGTGTCTCGAAACCAGAGGAAGGCTAACCTCACTAAAAAATGCCCGCCGGAAGTCGGAAGTGTCGTCCTACGGGTGGCAAACTAAAAATTGACACTACGCATTTACGTCCGAGTGAAATGTCTCGTCCGAATGTCTCCCGTGCTAGGAACAGCTCTGACTACCTAGTTTCCGAATGCCGCTCTTGTTCGGAACAGCTCTGACTAGGTAGTTTTCCGAATGTCCGCCGTGCCTGGAACAGCTCTGATGGGTACAGGGACAAGCACATGTCCGAAAACTCGCTTAGTGGAAACCAACCGCAGAGCTGACTGGTTTGTGCAGGAACGGCCCAGGGCGAGCGAAATGCCCAATATATTGAAGTGAGGAATTAAAACAGCCATGAGCAGGACGTGACGATTCCCTCGGTAAACCCAGCACCAGAGCGTTATGTGCCGGCTCTGCAATTATGGAAGTCCACCCAGGATGGCGGAAAATGCTATGGACTGTCCCTGCCTTCACTTGAGGGATGACCGTGTAGTCTTCGACTGTTCCAACTAGACCAGCTGAGATGTGGACGGTACCACAAAAGTGAGAGTCTCCCAGGATTGCTAACCTGGTCAAAAATGCACGCTAAAAGTCGGATGTGTTGGCCTGAGGGTTTCGACCCGAGGGTGCCTAACCAGACACACCGCAATCACATCTGAAAAAATCACTCCGGATGAACGCAAAGAAGAAGAAGATATCGCATATTAAAGAATTTCAAAAACTTCCGGTTTCAAGATGGCGACGGACGGTCGTGTTGTTTTGTGTTCGTTAACTTTTTCGCGTAGGGGATGGATTTATTCATCTCTTGCGTGTAATTGGTGTGCCAGGATGTAAAACCAGGAGTTTCTACTCAAGATCTGCGCGGGTGCTACGGAGTTCGTGCATCGAGCCAAGCCATCCTTGAGTGAATTTTCAGCAGCGTGTGTGGTTTTCTCAGTCTGTGTTTACGTTTTTGCAACAAGGCGGAACAACGTGTGTTTTTCGTGCGGTCAGCAGTCAACATACCGAAGCGGCGTGGTAGCCGCGCAGGGATAAAGAAGCAAGGTAAGCGTGGTGGTTTGAGGCGTTTTAGACTCAAGTGTCACCGTCTAGGACTCAGGAATATCCGTATTCTATATTGGAACTGTGCCAGTGTAAAACAACGGGGCTCTATTTTAGAAACCCTAGTTTACAGTAACGACATTGTAGCACTCCAGGAGACGAGACTGGGCGATCAGCTACTCCAAATTGCCAGGCTTCAAATGTTTCTACAACAGACGACATCTGGGAATGGCGATTCTCGTTCGCGACAGCATGGTGGCGTCAGAGCTAGACATGTCCAGTTGGGACAGTGACGATATACAAATACAGGCGTTGAGAGTTCATTCCAGTATACCATTCTTGTTGGTTAATGTTTATGCCCGCAATGCCAGTGTGGACGCCCAGAAGTGGCAGTGCTTAAGTGGCATATTAGGCCACGAGAGAAATGTTATTTTCTGTGGTGACTTCAACGCTAAAGGCAGATCATGGGGAAACACTTCCTCCAATACACAGGGGGAGGAGCTCGAGACTGCACTGGAAACCATCGACCTGGTTTGTATCAACAGTGGCTGTGTCACCAGGACAGCAAGCCGTCCGGGCGATGAGCACAGTGCTATTGATCTGGCGCTAGTTTCACCTTCACTCACTACAGTGTGTAGATGGGGTGTCCTAGGACACCATGGCAGCGACCACCACCCTTGCAGCATACTGGTGGAGAAAGGCAGAACCAGGCAGCACAAGCTAAAGGTAAAGACGTTCCAGTATGACAGTACAGGGCAAGATGTGGTGAGTAAAATAAGACGTGACAAGCGCAGAACGTTTCAGGGCAGGAAAAAAAGCTGGGAGCAGCCACCGTGGTGGAGTTTCGAGGTGGAGAAGGCTTGGGTGGATAAGCGTAGTGCTGTAAGGAGATGGCAAAATGCCAAGAAGAACAGAGCTGGTCATCCTAGTCCCTGCTTGCACTTAGAAAGAGAGATGCACACAAAAGTAAGCTACTTCAAAAAACTGGTCAAGGTTGTTAAAAGCGAAAAATGGGCAGAGGTGTGTCAAAGAGTAAGCACAGACAAGTCACTGAAATTGTTCTGGCGACTACATAAAAGCATGAGTGGTGTTGTCAAGAATAAGAGCATTTCTGACTTCCAAGGTGCTGACCTCATCTGGCAGAGGACTGACGAGGACAAGGGCAAAGCCCTCTTTGAACGCTACCTTGAGCAGAGCAACCAGACAGACATGGGAGGCCGAAATCTGGCCAAGGAGGTCACCTCAGACAGATGCAAGGCCCAGAACACTTCGGATGAAGACACAGTGACAGTGAAAGAAATCAAGGCTGTGCTTCGACGATCAAAAAACAGTGCTCCAGGTCCTGATGGCATAAGATACGACGACATAAATAGGTGTACCGACAATGAGCTAGAGAAACTAGCAGACATGTACAACAACAGTATAGGGAGTGCTAGCATCAAGGAGGAATGGTTACACAGCTATCTGATTCCCTTGCCGAAGCCTGACAAAGACCACAAAAAAATTCAGGGATATCGAATTATAACCATGCAGAATACAATAGGCAAGCTGCTGGAGAAGGTAATTGCCAGGAAAATATCAAGCCAACTAGAGAGGCAAGGTGTTTTCCCACCTACCCTGGGTGGGTACCGTCCAAAAAGAGAAACCTGGACCAATGCAGCAGTCTTTGCCCAGGATGTCTATGAAGGTTTCCACTCAGGCACTGAAACCGTTGCTGCAGCGATTGATCTTGAGGACGCATACAACAGAGTACCACTGGATTTTTTAATGTTTCAGCTTCTCGAACTAAACGTAAGTCCATTCCTCCTTAGTTGGATCGCTGCAGCCCTCTTCCAACGGAAAGTAGTTTTTAGATGTGGCAGTTGGACTTCGGAACCAACAACAATATATCCTGGCCTACCACAGGGATCACCATTATCTCCGGTACTGTTCAACGCCTACACAGTGAGAATCACCAGTGAGCAGATCACTGGACCTGGCAGGACATTGTCATATGCCGATGATGTTTTAGTGTATCGTCAGGGTAAGGATAGAGAGGAGGTTGCTGTGGAACTACAAACCGAACTCAATCGCATAAGTACTTGGTGTGATGAAGCTGGGGCAATGGTCAACCCAACAAAGGCAACAGTGACTTGGTTCTCGTTGAATAATCATATTGTCAACACTCCAACACCAACTGTAATGCTGTGTTCAGAGACGGTGGAAAGAACGCAGGCAATGAATTACCTGGGGATACGGTTTGATCGAAGCCTTGCTTATAATGTGCACATAGACCAGGTGATAACAAAGGCCAAGCGGGGTTTGGCAGCGATGCGGGTGATGGCGGCAGCAAACTGTGAGCAGCGCCATCTATGTCTTCTGTACGAGGGGCTGGTCATGTCTGTTTTGGAGTATGCAATGGCAATCCTGACTCTCAGCCATAAGCAGATAGAAAGGATGGAAAGGATACAGAATGAAGCTATGCGCATTATTCTTGGATGTACAAGAGATACAGCATGCAGGGCGATGCGCTACCTTCTTGATTTTCCAACCATTGAAGAGAGAATACAAGGTTGCAGGGCACGCGCCTACCTCAGAATTAACGCAAACACACAACATCCACTGCATAGTGAAATTAGGAAGGTGAAGGGCAGCAGGTTAAAAAGAGGACGGTCGTGGATGGGTCAAGCCGAAGACATTCTTCAACAGGTGTGTTCACTTGAGGACTTAGAACCTGGCGAGGAGTGGGTGCAAGTGCCAACAGACTTCTGCACATCCTTTTCAGTTTGCATCCAACTAGATAGAAAATGCAGACAAGAAAATCCGGCTGCTGTTGAGGCTGAAGTACAAGCGTTGATTTTCGAGAATTCGCTAGACGGTGACGCGGTCATCTACACAGATGGGTCGGTCGTCCGACATGTGAGAAGCTCATGGGCCTTTACAGCTCGGGCCGGAGGGAGAATTGTGAAGGAGGACTCTGGTGCTTTCACTGAAACCACAAGTAGCCTGACCATGGAAGTCATGGCAGTAAGTAAAGCAATAACATGGCTCGAGACACAGACATTCACTAGGGCTTGTTTCCTTAGCGACTCAATGAACATGATCAAGAGGATAGAGGAGGGGTCGATCCGAAGAGAATGGTTGCTGCCTCTGGAGCGGTCTCGGCTGGCAAAGATTAGTTTCATCTTCGTGCCAGGGCATGCGGGAGTACAAGGAAATGAGCGGGCTGACAAGCTCGCAGGTGAGGCTACTGTGGAGGGCGGACGCGCCATGGACCAGGCCGACATTCTGAATGATCTACGAGAAGTAAGACTTTTGCGAGAACCAAGTGATGACTGTGAATCTACAACAATGGCCAGACTGCGAGAGCAGCAAATTAAAAGAGGGGTGGCCAAACAAGAACACTACGCAGGAAGCCAAAGAAGATTGATAAACCAACACGGAACTGGCGTCGTTAGCCGCTACACGTTGCGGGATTTGCTGAGGAGGGGATCCGAGCACTTATGGACTGAATGGTTCGATGTGCAATAATTTCAGAATATTTAGGAATGAGGATACCCTTCACTCGGTTACTGGACAAAATTTAGAAGTGCTTGGACAAACAATGATCAACTTTAGATTGGGAGGAATAAACGTGAGACATCTTTTTCATGTGGTCAAAGATTTAAGTAGGAACATGATCCTAGGTAGGGATTTCTTACTGAAAAATGGTGTAAGACTTTATTTTGATTTACATAAGTTGAGATTTCAAGATGTCTATGTTTGATTTAGAGGAAGATATGCACGTATCGGCGCTGGTCAGAGTAAAAAACATCCATGGCTTTAAAAACCACAGACGGTCAATCTGATACAAGCAAAAATAAAAAAAAAAATCTTTATTTTTCGATAGGACCAAACAGTTACAGTAAACAGAGTTAGAGAGAGAGATAATAGATGAACCAGGGTTAGAGGTCACAGATGAATAATGACGTTGGACAGACACTTCAGTTTTCCAGTAATGATTTTTAACAACACAGGGGAAGGAGATTAAATTGTATAGAGGGTGTGTGATTGCTAAATAGCACGTGATCTTAACAGCATATTAACAACAGTTAAAGAGGAATTGACAATTAAATGAGTATCCAGGAAGTCCCATTAATACCAGAAATAGAAGTAGAGGAAGTTGGAAAAAGACAGAATGATGAATTGATCCATGCATTCAGAAAACATCCATCTCAGTACATTCAGTAGACAAAAACAACGTCATTCTTGGAAGAGGGAACAAGAGTTATTATCACAATTGAAAACTCCGCAAGAATATAAGGAAGTAGTAGAAGAGTTAGTGAGAGAGAACCAGGATGTTTTTGCCATTAATGACTTGGAGTTGGGTAAGACCAAGACAGTTACTATGGAAATAGACACAGGAAATCATCCACAATCAGTTTGTAACCATATAGAACTCCTCTAAGGAATAGAGAAATTGTAGAAAAAGCTATAGAAGATATGTTAAAAACAGGAATAATAACAAGATCAAAGTCAGAATGGTCGTCGCCGATTGTAATTGTCACCAAAAAGGACGGTTCTCACATATTCTGCTGTGACTACAGGGCCCTAAACAAAATTACTAAAAATGTAGCTTACCCATCGCCGGTGATTGATGATATATTGGGCTTACTTAATGGGTCAACCTTCTTTACTACGTTAGACGCAAGGTCAGGATTTTGGTGTATCCCTATGACACCTGATGCTCAGAAGAAAAGTGCTTTCTGTACTCACGCAAGTTCTTACGAATTTTTACGTATGCCATTTGGGGTCAAGACAGCCCCTTCTCATTATATGTTATTAATTAATCAAGTATTAGAAGGCCTACAAAAGTTCGCATTAGCATGTATAGATGATATTTTGATCTACACAGCAGGAGACGTACAAGACCACCAGAAACATGTAAAATTAGTATTTGATAGGCTAAGATTACACGATGTTAGATTGAAACTCAGTAAATGTGAATTTCTAAAAACAGAAACTAAGTATTTGGAGTACATCATCGATAGAGAAGGAATTAAACCAGATCAGGACAAAGTGAAAGTCATTAGAGAATTACCTGCTCCGACCAACGTGAGAGAGGTTTGAGCTTTTATTGGTATGTGTGGGTACTATCGTCGGTTCATTCCAAATTTCGCACAAATAGCAGAACCCATCAATAACCTGACTTGCAAATACGCAAGATTTAAATGGAATGAAGATTGTCAGAAAGCGTTTGATTTTTTGAAAAATAGTTTAACAGTAGTTCCATTATTGGCACATCCAGATCTAAACAAGCAATTGATTTTATATACAGATGCTTCAGATAATGCCATAGGAGCATGTTTAACGCAACCATATGAAGGCGAAAATTCAGGAATACCATGAGTTAAGAACGAAAGACCAATCTACTTTCTCTCACACAAACTTAGGAAGTCTCAAAAGAAGTGGGCGACAGTAGAAAAAGAGGCATACGCTGTACACTATGCCTTGCAGAAACTAGATTATTACTTACATAACGCCAATTTCATTATTAAAACTGATCACATACCATTAAAGTCTTTACTATAGGCTCCAGTACAGAACAGGAAAATACAAACATGGGCGTTGAATTGCAAGGTTATAACGCAAAAGTAGAGTACATTTCAGGCAAACAGTTTCCAATGCAGAAAGTGAGTTTAGATATTTCAGGTCCTCATCCTAAAACGTTATCAGGGAATGTATATCTACTCCATATCGTGGATTGCTATAGTCTTTGGCCAGAGGTATATCCAATCCCAGATAAGAGCGCTGATTCTATTATTAACATTTTTCTACAAGAATATATACCAAGATTTAGTTGCCCACAGACAGTACTCACAGATAATGGAAAGGAGTTCGTAAACAAAAAGTTTGAGAAATTATTACAAGATTTGAATATCGCCCACATAAAAACTTCTTATTATAGACCTTCCTCAAATGCGAAAAATGAGAGACAACATAGGACATTATACAATATACTAGCAAAAAATGTAGAGGAACATGATAAGGATTTGGATCTTTACTTAGGACCTGCACTAGGGGCGATACGAAACACACCAAAATAAGGGACAGGTTTTTTCACCATTTTACTTGCTACACGGAAGAGAAACCAATATTCCCAATTGACAATCTGTTAAAAACCTAGACGAAAATATATGGGGAGGATTTTCAGGAAACGATTTTACAAGAAATGCACAAAGCACATGTAAGGTTGAGTAAGGTAAGCAATATAATTCAAGCCAGAGAAAGACAGAAAAAGTACGCAGATAAAAATACACAACTACAAGAATTTAAAGTAAGTGATAGGGTTTACTATAAGAAACATAGAAGAAACTCCAAATTTGATGCTCATTGGATTCCAGGATATTACATTTTTTGAAAAGCTAGGTCCTGTATATATAGTATCAAAACCAAATTACAGGAATGTGGCACGTTCACATGTGGGCATTTAAGACGAGATAATGAGGAAAGGAGATGATAATAATAATAATTATTCGGAAGGTTATACTCAGAGGGACAAAATCGTCAGACGAGTTAAATATGTGATACCCTCGGAACTGGTACAAAACCAAATAATAACAACACCATTTTACGACAAAACTTGTGAACAAGCGGAAACAATACCGAAAACTCTTATGAGAGAAGAAAATAATACTATGATGGTTATAATATGTTGAATCTATGAGGAGGAAGTAACCGCTCCGTTAAAATACCAGACAAGCAGTGAAAAGGAGAATAGATAGACAAAAAAAAGAGAAGTTTAAAAAACAAAAGAGAATTTGAGAAAATTCATCAAGTGACGGGATATGCCACTGTTAGAAAGGTCATTAAGAAACCAAGATAGACAGATTAGGTTGGATAGAAAGGAAAAAAATTTGAGGCCGCCAGCATGTAAATACAGAAGAAAAAGATATGGATTTAAAAATCAGAAAACTGAGGAAATAGTTGTATGAAGGAAAAATTTTAAGTTCTCTTTGGGAAATTAGGACATTGATG
>JACEFZ010006815.1:0-28552 GCA_014155875.1 Cepaea nemoralis
AAGGGGGCCGGGCTGGCCTTCCATCGACGATCAACTGTATTTTTCGTAAAAAGGACTTCTGTGTTGGCATTCTGCCATGGTATTATGCACCAGTGCACCTGTTGGTTTGTCGAGACTCCTGTTTGTTTCACTTTTCACATGGGGCAGAGAGAAGCATGTTGTGTGATATTCATTGGCAGAGGAACGGAGCATAATAATAGGTATTAGGGACGGCCCACTGCCGTGAAGTTGGAACCGCGACTAACTAATCACTAAACTACTAAACATTTAAACAACGAAGTGACTATACACAAAATTTTGTGTATAGTACGAGCCGCTATACGCAAAAATATTTGGCTGGTCACATGATTATTCGGCACAACATTTTGTGAATAATACGCGCCCCTATTCTACTTCCGGCTGGTTGGTCACATTGTTGTCCGCTTCGCTGCAAATACTGAGCTTGACGTTTACTTCAATACTGAACTTTTGTCTACTTTGCTGCAAATACTGAGTTTGACGTTTACTTCTGAAAATGGCCATAGAAAAAGGAGCGCTCTTTTCAAGTTTCGAAGAGGTTTAACAAACATATACAAAAGCATGTGCGAATCATTGCCAAATGAACACTCAGAGTGAGTAGTATTAATTGTTTACAAGTGGTGGACATGTTTTCTAGCGAGGATCTGTTACATCTCAGTCTTCAAGATCGACTCAACATAACACGAGTAGCAGGAGATATAGTGGGAAGTCAAGTCGACAGCACCACATCACCTCACCCATAGAGCAGGAGATATAGTGGGAAGTCAAGTGGACAGCACCACATCACCTCACCCATAGAGCAGGAGATATAGTGGGAAGTCAAGTGGACAGCACCACATCACCTCACCCATAGAGCAGGAGATATAGTGGGAAGTCAAGTGGACAGCACCACATCACCTCACCCATAGAGCAGGAGATATAGTGGGAAGTCAAGTCGACAGCACCACATCACCTCACCCATAGAGCAGGAGATATAGTGGGAAGTCAAGTCGACAGCACCACATCACCTCACCCATAGAGCAGGAGATATAGTGGGAAGTCAAGTGGACAGCACCACATCACCTCACCCATAGAGCAGGAGATATGGTGGGAAGTCAAGTGGACAGCACCACATCACCTCACCCATAGAGCAGGAGATATGGTGGGAAGTCAAGTGGACAGCACCACATCACCTCACCCATAGAGCAGGAGATATGGTGGGAAGTCAAGTGGACAGCACCACATCACCTCACCCATAGAGCAGGAGATATAGTGGGAAGTCAAGTGGACAGCACCACATCACCTCACCCATAGAGCAGGAGATATAGTGGGAAGTCAAGTGGACAGCTCCACATCACCTCACCCATAGAGCAGGAGATATAGTGGGAAGTCAAGTGGACAGCACCACATCACCTCACCCATAGAGCAGGAGATATAGTGGGAAGTCAAGTGGACAGCACCACATCACCTCACCCATAGAGCAGGAGATATAGTGGGAAGTCAAGTGGACAGCACCACATCACCTCACCCATAGAGCAGGAGATATAGTGGGAAGTCAAGTGGACAGCACCACATCACCTCACCCATAGAGCAGGAGATATAGTGGGAAGTCAAGTGGACAGCACCACATCACCTCACCCATAGAGCAGAAGATATAGTGGGAAGTCAAGTGGACAGCACCACATCACCTCACCCATAGAGCAGGAGATATAGTGGGAAGTCAAGTGGACAGCACCACATCACCTCACCCATAGAGCAGGAGATATAGTGGGAAGTCAAGTGGACAGCACCACATCACCTCACCCATAGAGCAGGAGATATAGTGGGAAGTCAAGTGGACAGCACCACATCACCTCACCCATAGAGCAGGAGATATAGTGGGAAGTCAAGTGGACAGCACCACATCACCTCACCCATAGAGCAGGAGATATAGTGGGAAGTCAAGTGGACAGCACCACATCACCTCACCCATAGAGCAGGAGATATAGTGGGAAGTCAAGTGGACAGCACCACATCACCTCACCCATAGAGCAGGAGATATAGTGGGAAGTCAAGTGGACAGCACCACATCACCTCACCCATAGAGCAGGAGATATAGTGGGAAGTCAAGTGGACAGCACCACATCACCTCACCCATAGAGCAGGAGATATAGTGGGAAGTCAAGTGGACAGCACCACATCACCTCACCCATAGAGCAGGAGATATAGTGGGAAGTCAAGTGGACAGCACCACATCACCTCACCCATAGAGCAGGAGATATAGTGGGAAGTCAAGTGGACAGCACCACATCACCTCACCCATAGAGCAGGAGATATAGTGGGAAGTCAAGTGGACAGCACCACATCACCTCACCCATAGAGCAGGAGATATAGTGGGAAGTCAAGTGGACAGCACCACATCACCTCACCCATAGAGCAGGAGATATAGTGGGAAGTCAAGTGGACAGCACCACATCACCTCACCCATAGAGCAGGAGATATAGTGGGAAGTCAAGTGGACAGCACCACATCACCTCACCCATAGAGCGCCTGAGAGCAACTGATGTATATAAATATGAGGCTAGCAACATGTACCCAATACGACTCATAGTAGTCCTGTACTCGACTGATATTCTGACACGGACAATGAACGAATGATGACAGGTCACTGTGATAAGTCCTTTCTCTTTGGAAATGGGAATCTCCGTGACCATGTGGTTACTGCCTCTCGTCCCGAAGGTTGTAGGTTCCTCTCTGGACTACGTTATAGGAAGGAAATACGAAAAGGGGGGGGGGGGGGTGGTGGTGGTGGTGGTGGTGGTGGTGGTGGTGGTGTGTGTGTGTGTGTGTGTGTGTGTGTGTGTGTGACATTCTGACCATGTGATGAAGGGGTGCATGGGCCAAAAAAAGGTTGAGAACCACTGCTGTACGAGCAGGTAAGTCGTTTGCGAGAACGAAGTGATGACTATGAATGAACCTACAGCCATGATCAGACTGCGGGAAGAGCAAGTTAAAAGAGGTGTGTGTGTGTGTGGACAAACAACACTACGCAGGAAGCGTTATCAGTTATCAGCTGGGGTATCTTCATTGCACTCCGGACAGGTCCATAGGTGCTCAGATCCTCCCCCCAGCATATGCATCAGCGTTCGGTGGCTAATAGTGCCAGTTCTGTGTTGGTTGACGAGGCACCTCGTTTTCCCGATGTACCTCTCGCGTCTGGCCAGTGCCGATTCTTACTCCCAAGTCTTTCATCCTGGACAGCCCAAAATGATGCGCAAGACTTCGTTTTGTACCTTTTCAAGTCTTTCAATCTGTGTAGGGCAGACAGTGAGGATGGCCAGGTCATACTCGATGGGTGAAAGCACCATTCCTTGGAACAGAAGTGTTAGCAGTCTTTGCTTAATATTGGCAGTGGCCATGACTCTCATTGCTGACAAACCTTTTCGAGCTTTCGTTAAATCCTTCGTAGACATCTTGAGCAAAGACCACCGCATTCAGCCATGACTCTTTGTTACGTCTGTATCCTCCAAGTGTGGGCGGGAAGCAGCTGAGTTGTTCCAAGTCACAAGCAAGTCTGTGTGCTACAATTTTCTCCAGTAGCTTGCCAGCAGTGTTCTGCATTGTAATGATTCTGTATCCGCTTATCTTGGAATGGTCTTTGTTCGGTTTTGGCAGCAACAGCAAGTAGCTGTGTAGCCATTCCTCTTTGATCCGACCCCTCTGGATAATGGTGTTGAATTCTCTGGCCAGTTCTTCCATGTCATCATCTGACATCACCAGTAGGTCACCATATCGGATGCCGTCTCGGCCTGGGGCGGTGATAGATGATTTCTTGAGCATCGCACGTATTGTCTCAGCTGTGATTATGCATTGTTCATCTGTCCCGACCCCCTCACACAACTGAGAGAGCGTTGTTGTGGTCCTCTGTCGGTGGGCTCGTCTTTCTGGTCAGTCTGCTCTATGTAGCGTGCAAGAAGGGCCTTACCTTTATCCGCATCCGACTTCTTCCATGTGAGGTCTGTGCCTTGAAAGTCTGGAATACCCCTACGCTGTGCAGCACCGTTCATGCTCTTATGGAGGCGCCAGAATGTCAGTAAGAGATCACTCAGAGCACACCTTCCTGCAGAACTCGTCCCATTTCTCGGCCTTGGCCTGTTTGGCGCAGGATTTGAATAAAGTCATCATCCTATGGACCTCAGTCTTCAGGTTCGCCAACTCAACCTGTGGCATGTTAGCCTTTCTGGCATTTTGCCCAGTCTTTGACAGCCTGCCTCTTTCCCAGCCATGCCTTATAGTATAGTTAAGGAAGCGAAAGAAGAGAAATAAACCAACACAGAACTGGAGGCGTGAGCCGCTACAAGCTGCAGGATTTACTGAGGAGGCAATCTGAGCACTTATGGACTGAATGGTTTGATGTGCAATGAGGGTGATCTGTTGGCTAACTAACAAAATACCTACCTGTCTATCACTCAACTTACCAAGCAAAATACCTACCTGTCTACCCCCTGGGAAAGGGAGGGGGAGGGAATTCCCCCCTGGTTTTGCCTAATAATCACTGACCACATTGGTTCTATACTAATATGGGTTCTATCTTTGATTCCTGCGAAGTCGGAGAGTATCTGCCTGCACGGCGAGGAACCACCAGTCTACACACTACACACCAATAAGCCAGCCACAAATTTTTGTGTATAGCGGCTCGTACTATTCACACAATTTTGTGCCGAATAATCACGTGACCAGCCACAAATTTTTGTGTTGTATAGCGGCTCGTACTGTTCACAAAATTTTGCGTATAGCTTCTCCGCTCCCTTTAAACAAATTTACAAGAAAGTACGTGCCTCAAATGCAGATAGAAAACAAATGATATAATATCTTTTGTTTTTGCTGGAGATTTTACCGTTGTTGGTTGTTATAACTTATACTGCTGTTGGTTGTTACTGTTGTTGGTTGCTATTGTATTGTTCTTCTGCTACGTTTGTTTGTTGTTGTGAAACATTGTGTCTGCCGGAAGTAAGTTCTAACAATGTGAACTTCATGTTGTGAAGAGCACTTTCTTGTGTGAATCAAATTCACTGTTGCTACTACTACTACTACTACTACTACTACTACTTTGCAAGCTTTTTTTTTTGTTCGCATATCCTTTTACAGGACATCGCAGTCAACATCAGCATCTTTCAGCTGATTGTTGATTTCTTGGCAAGATTACGCTCAGTATTTTGCCATTGATTCCTGAGCGACCGGCTCACATACCCCATAAGTTATCGACGCGGAGAGAACCGCTACCGATTCTCGCGCAAATCACGTTACTCACGAGAGTATATTACGGAGAAAGTCGCTAACACTTACGCCAGGAAGATCGGTACTTTGCAAACTACTGAACGTAAATTTGCCAAGAGGTCATGAACAGCAAAAAAAAAAAAAAAAAAAAGCTGGGGTTGACTGCAGCGTCCTGTAAAGAATATGCAACTAACGTTTTTACTACTACTACTACTACTACTACTACTACTACTACTACTACTACTACTACTACTACTACTACTACCTCTGCTGCTGCTACTACTACTACTACTACTACTACTACCCTCTGCTGCTGCTACTACTACTACTACTACTACTACTACTACTACTACCTCTGCTGCTACTACTACTACTACTACTACTACTACTACTACTACTACTACTACTACCTCTGCTGCTACTACTACTACTACTACTACTACTACTACTACTACTACTACTACCTCTGCTGCTGCTACTACTACTACTACTACTACTACTACCTCTGCTGCTACTACTACTACTACTACCTCTGCTGCTACTACTACTACTACTACTACTACCTCTGCTACTACTACTACTACTACTACCTCTGCTACTACTACTACTACTACTACCTCTGCTGCTACTACTACTACTACTACTACTACTACTACTACTACTACTACTACTACTACTACTACTACCTCTGCTACTACTACTACTACTACTACTACTACCTCTGCTACTACTACTACTACTACTACCTCTGCTGCTACTACTACTACTACTACCTCTGCTGCTACTACTACTACTACTACTACTACTACTACCTCTGCTGCTACTACTACTACTACTACTACCTCTGCTGCTGCTACTACTACTACTACTACTACCTCTGCTGCTGCTGCTGCTGCTACTACTACTACTACTACTACTACTACTACTACTACTACTACTACTACTACTACCTCTGCTGCTGCTACTACTACAACTTCTACTGCTGCTACATCTATTACAACAATAACAACAATTACTACTACTACTATTGCTGCTGCTGCTGCTACTACTACTGCTGCTGCTACTACTACTATTACTATTACTACTACTACTACTTCTTTTTTAAAAATTCGCATATCCTTTACAGGACATCGCTGTCAACATCAGCATCTTTCAGCTGTCTGTTGATTTCTTGGCAAGATTACGCTCAGTAGTTTGCCATTGCTTTCTGAGCGGCCGGCTCTCATACCCCGTAAGTTACTGATGCGATTCGAACCCACTGCTGATTCTCACCGTCATCGCGTTACCGACGAGAGTATACGAGATTACGGAGAAAAGTCGCTAACCAGTAAGCCACGAAGTCGGCACTACTACTACTGAGTGTAAATTTGCCAAGAGATCACGAATAGAAACAACGACAATGCTGGGGTTAATGCAGGAAAGAGGTTACGGCTCCGTGCAGAATGGCGATCTTCAATAAAATAATCCAAGACAGGGGGAATCTCGTGAGTATTTTCCACAGGACATGCTGGTGTGTTGGGAAACAAGCAAGCGGACAGATTGGTCTGCATCGGTGCCTGGTCTGCCCTGCTGGATGGGTTATTGATGCACGACAAGGCAGGCGGGGGTCAAGGCTCTTATGTAGAGTGTGGAAGAACAGATCCACCATCATTACCTGGAGAGAATGATGCAACAGGGAGTGCCCGGAGGATTTGTCCGACACTCAGCGCCCCGAGGAAAGGCCAGACGGACAGACTGTAACTGGTAGCATTAGTTTTGGGACTCTTCCGCTGGTTGTTGAAGATGAGGGCGTAATTCGTATAAGAATGGTCCAAATGCTATGATGTTGATTCTTGACGCAACTCAACTGTGCTGCTACATAAAATAAAATAAAAGATCCATTTTTAAGTCACGTGATGCATTTGGCATATAGTGTTAATAACCTAGCCTATAGTTGTCCAGTTGGCTTCTCGGCAGCTTTCACACAATTCCTCACTTGTCTGCTAATTGTCCATGATTCGTTCCCATACATCAGGATGGACTCCATATAGATTTTTAGATCTCTTTTTCACCTCGATCTACAAGTATCTGCAGACAAACTAACACTCTCCTGGAGTTGGCGAGAGATGGAGAAGCATGATCTTCCAAGAATGAGGTTATAAAAAAAGAAAGACAGTTTATGATTGATCTACAAGATGTGGACTGCGCCAGGCCCTGCAACCAACAGGGTTAGGATCGGCTAGCCTCTCAGGGGGTGTCGTAGTAATCCTTTATTACTTTAGTGTCGTCCCTGGAGTGAGGGGAATCAACACCCACAATTTTTTAACCCAATATTATTGTCCTAGAGAAACCACCAGAATCCGTCCACAAAACTCCCTCAGTCTGTAGACACCTCTTTCTTACTCTCACTCACCCCTGGATCATGCCCCCTCTCATTCTTCCCCAACACAACATACTCAACAACTCTAGCTTTAACAAATAAATAAAACAAATAATTTATTAAAGCAAAGAGTATGTGTGTGAGAAAGGTGTGTGTGTAATGTGTAGAATGTGTGTCGAATATTCTAATGTGTATGTAGAATCAGACCAGTGAATCAGGAGCAAAGTCTGTAACATCTCTGTGCTGATCACACAACAGCACCACGTATTCCGGACAGTGAACCTCACCCAGAAGATGTTTCTCCGTCCACGTGACAACTTTCTCCGATAACGCTCGAACAAACAGGATGCTGGTCATCAGTTAGACACTGTTCGATCTTGGTCTTCACTCTAACAAACACGGTGAAGTTACTCTGTTTAATAATGTTTGTTGAACAGAGAATATTTCACTTAACTGAAATGTCACTTGGGTTGGGAAAATCTACTGTTCACAAGTCTCTGATTATAAGATTTGCCCCCTCTTTAACAAACAACCTATTAATGTTAATATATATATATCTTCTTCTTCTTCTTCTTCTTCTTCTTCTTCTTCTTCTTCTTCTTCTTCTTCTTCTTCTTCTTCTTCTTCTTCTTCAGCTTTCCGAGCCATTGAGGTTCTTTGCTGCAAATACAATCCGTCTCCATTCGTCTCTCTGGTGGACCTTCTCTTGCCAGTCGTTGATTCCAAGTGCTTGTAGGTCTGTATATGTATTATCTCTCCACCGCCTTCTTGGTCTACCTCGGGGTCTACGGTCATTTATTTCCTGAGTGTAAGCGAGTTTTGTTTCCCTATTATCTTCCATTCTTTCTATATGCCCCAGCCATTGTAGTCTATTAGCCTTCATGATACCAGTGATTAGCGGGGACTTAAACAGATCATAAATGTCTTTGTTACTTCTTCTTTTCCACTCTCCACTTTGTGTATCCCTAATGGGTCCAAAGATGCGTCTTAAAATTTTGTTCTCAAAGGTTTGTAACAAGGCTTCGTCTCCTTTCGTTGTACTCCAGGTTTCAGAGCCATACAGCACAACTGGTCTGATCAGTGTTTTGTATATTGTGATTTTGGTGTTACGAGATAGCGCATTTGATTTTAGCAGATGTTGTAGTGCATAGTATATCTTATTTCCAGAGTTGATTCTAGTTTGTATTTCTTCCCTTATGATGTTGGAGCAGTTGAAGATTGTACCCAGGTATTTGTATGTTTCCGTTCTTTTAATGGTCATATTATCTATTTGTATGTGGCCGCCAGAGTTTTTAGCCGTTCCGTCTCTTGAAATTACCATATATTCTGTCTTATCTTGGTTGATAACCAACCCCATCTGTTGGGCTTTTTCCTTTAAGTGAGTCAATATTTCCAATGTCTTTTGTTCACTTTGCCCTATAATATCTATATCATCTGCATAACCAAGCAGCTTGGATGTTCCTCCAATATCACATTCCTCCTTTATCTTCCTTACAACTTTCTCTAGAGCCAGATTGAAGAGTAGCGGCGATAGTGCATCACCCTGTTTCAAGCCAGATGTTATTTGGAAGGGGTCTGATTTCCTGCCTTTATATGTTACTATATTATAAGTATCTTCCATGCATAGTCTGGTCATGTTGATTAACTTCCTTGGTATTCCAAATTCCTGCATAGCATTCCATAGACTATTCCTATGGACACTATCATAAGCCTTTTTAAAATCCACAAAAATGTTATGGAGATCTCTTTTATATTCCCAATGTTTCTCGGCTATTTGTCGTAAGATAAATATCTGATCTATTGTTGATCTGTTTTGTCTAAAACCCGCCTGGTAGTCACCTAATATATATATATATATATATATATATATATATATATATATATATATATATATAACTAACAACTACTGTCACACAAACAACTAACAACTACTGTCACATAAACAACTGACAACTATTATTACACAAACAACTGGCCACTATTACCACGCAAACAACTGTGTACCATTACCACACAGCTGACAACTATTACCACACAAACAACTGGCCAACAATATATATATATATATATATATATATATATATATATATATATATATATATATATATATATATATATATCCATATATATACATATATATATCCTTGGTATATGAGTTATGAATCTTCGGTGATGAAGCTTATCACTCAGTAAACACAACACTTATGTTCATCAAGTCCGGCTCAGCAGAAGCCAGGTTTCTGCAGACCAACTAGGTTCTGAGCCCCGTGTAAAAGCCTCTCAGTAACCTCTGTCTTCATTCCGTGAGCCATCATTGTATAAAACTTTGAAACTGCTTCTTCGTAATAAATCATCGCACACTCAAGTGGAACCTGTTGAGTAGAGAACATCATGGTGAGAGCAACTCAATCCTGACCGTAATTAGGTGAGTGTAGGCCAATAGCAGCACTCAGATCTATAACAGAGATCCTATCTCTGTCATACGGCCAAATAGCTCATCACATTGGTCTTAGGCAAACTACTGAGCGTAATCTTGCCAAGAAATCAACAGACAGCTGAAAGATGCTGCTGTTGACAGCGATGTCCTGTAAAGGATATGCTAAGAAAAAAATTGGTCTTAGACATGGCAACACCAGGAAAGAATAAAGGAACGGGTAGAAACCCAGCAGATGCCCTACTGGAAGATCCTACCTTTTCACATTCCCCTCCTCCCTCCCTACCATCCTCAATCTCTCTAATTATTAGCCCACTACATTGTCCGCAACTCCCTGAGTAAAATGATATATCACGCAAGCTAGTTAAAGCCATACAATAGTGCCGACGCTCCTATAATACTTTCTAGCACCGCACTTATAGAACATTCTATCACCGCACCTATAATACATTCTATCACCGCACAGTACTGTACTCTATTCCTAATCATACTCTAAGTTAGATATGATTAATAGAATACCATATGCCTATTCCGGTTTATGATTGAGACTATGCAATCACAGACTGGATCTATGTCCGCCGATAATTTTTAACACGTTGACACTATAGTCTCTTTCAATTAACACAACTCGGAATACTGCACCGATCTTTAACACTTCAGAATTTTTGGTCGACTCCCCCAACTTGTTTACCTCAACTGGTTTTATATCGGGGCTTGAGTGACGTCACCAAATTGTCTAGACGCAGAGGCGTCGAGAAGTTGTTTTTCTCTTTATTTTTTCCCAACTCAATGTGAACATCTGGCTGGTGTCCCCTTTCATCTGGGAAATTGTCTCCTGTCTGTGATCTAGAGAACCTTCTCCACATCACAAGACTCCATCCGACGTCTGGCCAGACATTCCGTCTATCACTTCAAAGGCTAACTCCCGCCTTGTAGACGGATGGCGCCATTGTACGTTTCTCGAACAACCCACATCATACAGAAATGCCGACCGTGTGCAGACAATTTTCGCGACGTATTTTGTTCCTCAGTCTATACAACATCAAAGGGTTGCCGGTGTCTGTGCAGACGAATGTCTCTTTTTTTCATCGATCGAACTATCAAGTTTATTTTTCGTGACAGGAGGGATGAAAAGTGACAATTAGTAGCCTGCCGATGACCCGCAGACTACACAAGTCAACTCCATGTCCCCGTGGTGTAGACCGGGAAATCGTAATCGCCAGGTCAAGGGCCAACGGGGTTCTGGCTCGACAGGGGGGACGGACTCCTCATAGTCAGATTTTTGTCCTTAATCTGCTACTGGCCTAGCAAGCCGGCAGGGGATCTTCATACTGCTCGTAGAAAAGTTAAGAAGTATAATCGGCACCTCAACATCCCAAGGTACAAGTGGAACAAGATGAGATGAGATGATTTTATTATTGCCTTTAAGTATATTAAAAGATCTTTTTACAAGTTGTATGAGCTTTTGGCATATTGTGTATGAAAAACATATTTGTATAGACCAAGTACAGAGTATATTTTTAATGACTGCGCAGTGTTTGAAAATATTGCCGGTCCAGCGGCTGGCCGAGTGGCTAGAACGCCGGACTCTCCTTCGGGAGTCCCGGGTTCGATCCCTCGGTAAGGTGTGGGATTTTTGTATGTCGGGGGCAAAAAGAAAATCCTAACCTGCACAGTTCGCGGCGACTGCGCTAGCCAAGCGGCTTTAATTCCTCAGGCTCAAATACCCCTCTGCCATTGTAACAAGCTACGTGGAGGGTCCCAAATAGCCCGGTCACAATGTTTAATTAATCTTCTATAGCCCTGGCTGGGATAGGTCTTTACCTGCCAACCCTCCTCCGTTTTCCCTGGACTCACTGTCACGCTTCCTTTCGACCTAGGGACCTATTTCCTGCAGTGTTCTTCTGGCTGACACATAAATAACATGACAGTCGTCAGAACAACTTGGAAGTAATTTTATTAACCTAATCAAGAACAGCACAGGAACACATAAAGGCAGATAAACATATAGATCTACACAGACACTACACTGGTAAAGTTTTGACAGAGAGCCTCCAGTCACCACAGCCACAGATCCAGCTTCAGATACAGTCTGATCTGTCCAGACATATCTCACCAAAGATGTCAGAATCTCCTTCTTTCTCCAGCAACTGGTTGTAGATTCAACAGGCTTTTGTAGAATCCAAGCGACTGGTGTATTGAGGACTTCTGTTCATTGCCACATGAATTAATTCGGCACCAGGTCTTCACTGACCTATGAAAAGCTTTACGGTTGCAGATACGGTGAGGTGTTCGTGGAGGGATAATGGATGGGTGCCTTTTAATGTCTGGTATAAAATGAGTATGCAAGAAAATCACTCTTAGGCTCCCTCCAGACAACAACTGCTCTCAGGCGTATGTTGTTGAAAAAAACTGGCAATGCACCAGTCATGCAAAATGTCCTTGCCTCAAGACCTGCACCTTGTCTCCGTTTCAGAGTTAAACACACCAAACCCTGAGTTGGCCTCGTCGGACATATTGGCGTTAGCCTAGAAGCACTGGTGATAATGTCCGTTAGAAGACATATTCACTTCTCATAGAAGAGGACCCTTTAAAAATGTCTTAGTAGTAGTTGCACTTCTGTCGTTATCTTTAATTAACTTTGACAAGTTGCAACTTGCAAACGGTACTTGTTTGCCCGGCCATCAATTGACCAGTAGCCGCACCAGTGCACATTTGACGCAAGGCGCGCCTTCGGGACTACCCGAAAGGAAAGACAAATATATACTCGCTCCATGTAAAGATTGTGGTATGAAGATAACCCAAAGAACCATCTTTCATGGAGAATTGAACGAATAAAGAACTGAGAGCTTCCGAAAGCCGGTTCCCCTTGTTTACCAAGAATAACAGAATACATAAGGACATGGCCCACTGGCGTTTCGCTACATAGGCCCCCTCTTAAGAAAGTCGAACCCTACGAACTTTCCACTGTCAGTGGTTCTGTTCGAATGACCCTACCCTCACATTCAACCATAGGATGCCGTGATAGGAAATCTGCTCCCACATTCTCCCTTCCGGGGATGTATTCGACCGTGAACTGATACGGTTGTAGGAGCAATGACCATCTCATTAACCTCGCGTTCAATTTCTTAGAAGTTGCCAAGAACGTCAGAGGTTGATGGTCGGATTGTACTTTAAACTGGACTCCATACAGATAAGGTTGAAATTTCTGTACCGCCCACACTAGAGCTAGACATTCCCGTTCGACGGTGGAGTAATTCCGTTCGGCGGGTAACAGTTTTCGACTGGCATATGCCACCGGACACAGCACCGAAGGATTATCTCGCCCTTCCTGCAACAGAGTTGCCCCACTCCCTATGTTACTCGCGTCGGTTCTCAGAACAAACGTTTTCTCCAAATTTGGGAGTTGCAGGACTGGCCTATCCACCAAAGCCTGTTTCAGCTTCCCATAAGCTTCTTCACAGCTCGGGGTCCAGACTATAAGATCTGGTGATCCTTTCTTCAGGGTCTCAGTTAACGGCGCCGCAATTTCGTTGAACCTCGGAATAAATTTCTGGTAAAACCCACACAAAGACAAGAAAGACCTAACATCTTTTTTGGACTTAGGACGGGGTGCGAGACGGACCTTCTCAATATTCTTTTCTTCCGGTACCAGTCCCCCTGGGGTAATAGTGTGTCCCAGAAATTCCAAGGATTGATAGCCAATCATGCATTTGGCTGGACGGGCGGTTAACCCCTCCTCTTTCAATCTTATGAAGATCTTTTCCAAGGATTTCAGGTGATCTTTCATATTGTCAGACGCGATGAGAATATCATCCATAAACGAGACAACAGAAGGATCCCTTAAAGGGTCTAATAACTTTCTCATCATGCGTGTGAACACACTGGGCGCATTGCTCAGCCCAAAAGGCATCACCTTAAATTCGTAATGGCCGCTCGGAGTACTGAAAGCGAGCATTGGCCGAACCTCAGGTTTCACAGGGATCTGATAATATCCCCGGCTTAAATCAATTTTTGAGAAGTACTTTGCCCTATTTAATCTGGCAAACAGTTGATTTGTGTTTGGTAACGGCTCAACTTGGAATGTCGTACAACTGTTTAAATGCCTGTAATCAATACATAAGCGGTGCTCCCCGCTTGGCTTCCTCAACAAGACAACCCCGGCATTATAAGGAGAAGTCGAAGGAGTGATGATGTCATCGTCCAGAAGCTTCTGGATTTCAGTTTCCAGGGCCTTCTCTTTCGAAAAGGGTACTGGATATATTTTCTGGCGAACTGGGGCTTGGGTAGTCAGAGTCATATCAAACTCGACCAACCCTGTCCGCCCCTGGCCGATCGGTAAGAATTTGCTGATGGGACTCTAACAACCAGATGACACGGTCTGTTTCTTCAGCCGACAGATCAGGATTTATAT
The DNA here is from genome assembly GCA_014155875.1 of Cepaea nemoralis. Classification (NCBI taxonomy): domain Eukaryota; kingdom Metazoa; phylum Mollusca; class Gastropoda; order Stylommatophora; family Helicidae; genus Cepaea; species Cepaea nemoralis. The sequence goes on from JACEFZ010006815.1 coordinate 14,461, forward strand.
GTACATCCCTATAGGTTTCCCCAGGGTGTAATGGATAACCCCGATCCGCGTCTTCGCCCGATTCAGTTTCCATCGCGACCGCCATAGTCATGAGTGGGAGAGAAGTACCATCAGATCGTTCTTCAAACTTTTTGAGAAGGTTAATGTGGAAGATTTTGGATTTCCCCTGATCCGAATGGCATAGTTGGTGCGGGACACAACCCTTTCCACCGGGAAAGGCCCCTGCCAACCAATCTCGAGTTTATTGGAACCTACTGGAAGTAACAACAGAACCCGATCCCCCACCTTAAGAGACCTATCTTTCGTCCTTCTATTGTAGTAGGCCGCGTGTCTCTTTCTGGCCGCCCTCAGATTCTGAGCTGCCAAAGCCCAACCCGTCTGGAGTTTTTTCTTTAACTCTTCGACGTATTTATTAAGAGGATACAGCTTCTTCAGAAGTTCCCTCCTCTGTCCAACATCTCAATAAGGCTTCTAAGGGACCCTTGATTGGCCTCCCGAATAGTAGAGTGGCTGGTGGCAACCCGGTCGACCCATGGGGAACCTCCCGATAGGCGAACAAGGCGGCTGAGATATACTCATCCCATCTGTCTGGTTCTCTTGAGCCAGCTTCCGAAGCATGGTCATCAAGGTACCATTAAACCTCTCTACTTGCCCATTAGACTGAGGGTGATACGGGCTTGTGTGAATGTGGTTGGTCTGGAAGATACGAAAGACTTCTTCCATCAGCTTACCACAGAACTGAGACCCATTGTCCGTTAGGATCTGGTTGGGAAACCCCAACCTAGTAAAGGTCTCCATCAGTGCATCAGCCACTCGCTTAGAGTCGATTGTGGCCAAAGGTATCGCCTCACCCCACATGGAACAGCAATCCACCATCGTGAGAATGTACTTATTCCTCTTCCTAGTCCTAGGAAGAGGACCAACAAGATCGATGGCCACTCTCTCGAAAGGAGAGTTCATAATAGGCATGTCTCCCAGGACTACCGGAGCTGTCCAGTGTTTTGGTGCCACTCGCTGGCACTCTGGGCACGACTTGACGTACCTACGCACGTCTCCAGTCATCCCTGGCCAGTAGTAATGGCAGGAAATGCGCTGGAGAGTTGCCCCGACACCCATATGTCCACTGAAAGAAATGGTGTGTCCCATATGAAGAAGCTGTTCCCGATAAGCCTTAGGAACTACCAGCTGTCCATGCTGGCGATCCTCCACTCCGGCTCTCCGGTACAGTAACCGATTCTTCATATAATACTGACCCCGTCTTGGTGGGTCAGAACTTTTTGGCAACTGGTTGAAGCAAGGTTGCAAAGTAGCATCCTGGCTTTGAGCAGCTCGTAACTCCCCAGGCAAGGGATTCACGATCAAGGCTGGCGTCTGCTCATCCTCCGATTGAGATCTGGTTTGCATCGCTCCTACGTACATGGGTTCGGTTGGAATCCCTAGAAAGACGTAGCGACAACCCAAGATCATTGGGAAGATTGGATCTAGCAGAACGGCTGCCTGTATAGTGCCCGGTAACATATTTTGATTTGATGTCCACCTTCGCAATTGGAAGAGACATCGCTACCGCACTCTTTGTCGCCGTTTGAATCTCAATAGATTCTCCGGTTAGCTGCTCCGGGCTCACTAAGTGTGATGAAATTACAGCCTCAAACTGCAAACCGGTGTCGTAGAGACACTCAACTGGTTGACCGTTCACAAGTACCGTTTCTACTACTGGTGGTTTTTCTAAATCTTTGTTCCCAAGATCCCTCCCTTCTACCTCCTTGTGAGACCCTTCCCCGGTTTCTACAAGACAAGCAGCATAGTGAGAGTCTTTCTGTTTACGCCGGCAATCAACCGTATTGTGTGTGGGAGATTTGCAATAGGCGCACCACTTTTCACTCCACTTTCTTTTAGGAGATCCAGGTGGACTCTTACCAGAGGGTTTCTTACTAGGAACTTTATCGAAAGGATCCTCCTTCTTGGTGTGAGCTGTTTTAGGGTTCTTCTTCTTTCCAGACCATGTGTCTGGTGGTCGGGGATTGGGTTGTGACAATTCCCCATTATCCCCATGAGCTAGCACATACCTTTCCGCCAACGTGTTGACTAGGTCTAACCTTTCTGCCCCATTTTCAAGCAAGAAGGTTTGCAATGGCTTAGGCATCATTCTCTTCATTTGGTCCACGACCACCAATTCTTCCAAACTTTCATAGTCGTTAGCAAATCCAGCTAATGACATCCACTTCAAAAGGTAAGACTTCAGTCTGACACTGTAGGCTGCGAACATCTCTCCTGGCTCTCTCTTCGACTTTCTGAACTGTTGTCGATAAGTATGAGCTGTCATCTGGAACCTTTTCAATAGTGCTTTCTCCAGAGCTTCATAGTCATTCTCCATACCAGGTGGCAACCTAGAATAGACCTCGTACGCGGTCCCCCTCAGGCCCTGTGAGAGTTTCAAGTTCCATTTCCCTCGTTCCAATCCCATAGCCAAAGCCATCGACCGAAATCTGTGAAGATACTGGTCGATCTTATCTTTGTGTTCATCGAACGGAGCAATGGGAACTTCATTGCCTGGTATGGACCGCCACCAGAAGTTGTTGAGTCAGGGAGAACTGCGTCTCCCACTGCACCGTCTCTTTCCTTGGCAGTTTGAGCTTTCAGCTCCAACTCTCTCATACGGAACTCATGGTCTCTGACTGCCTGCTCGGCCTCCATCTTCCTAACTTCAGCCTCCGCCTCAATCCTCTTGGCTTCGCGCATAGCCTGTCTGTAGTCTCTTTCCACCTCCTGCACATATTTCTGTAACTCCGCTCCATCATAACCCATTTCACGCCCTGTAGCCTGTACGTCAGCGACATTAAACCCAGCTGATGCCATCTTAAACTCAGAGGGTAAGGGACGAGGTAATTGTCCAATAAAATTTTTCTCACAATTACCCAACAAGTTACATTACACGACCACAACACGTCGTATGTCGGTCAGTCTGTGTCAGGAAGAGTACAGACAATAGCCAGGCACGGTAGGCAGAACCTATTGATAGAAAACAAGGATATCTGTCCCCTATCACTAAATCAGCCAGAACTCCACCAGGATTTCAAATATCCCGCGACGTGCCCCCAGAAATTGTAACAAGCTACGTGGAGGGTCCCAAATAGCCCGGTCACAATGTTTAATTAATCTTCTATAGCCCTGGCTGGGATAGGTCTTTACCTGCCAACCCTCCTCCGTTTTCCCTGGACTCACTGTCACGCTTCCTTTCGACCTAGGGACCTATTTCCTGCAGTGTTCTTCTGGCTGACACATAAATAACATGGACAGTCGTCAGAACAACTTGGAAGTAATTTTATTAACCTAATCAAGAAACAGCACAGGAACACATAAAGGCAGATAAACATATAGATCTACACAGACACTACACTGGTAAAGTTTTGACAGAGAGCCTCCAGTCACCACAGCCACAGATCCAGCTTCAGATACAGTCTGATCTGTCCAGACATATCTCACCAAAGATGTCAGAATCTCCTTCTTTCTCCAGCAACTGGTTGTAGATTTCAACAGGCTTTTGTAGAATCCAAGCGACTGGTGTATTGAGGACTTCTGTTCATTGCCACATGAATTAATTCGGCACCAGGTCTTCACTGACCTATGAAAAGCTTTACGGTTGCAGATACGGTGAGGTGTTCGTGGAGGGATAATGGATGGGTGCCTTTTAATGTCTGGTATAAAATGAGTATGCAAGAAAATCACTCTTAGGCTCCCTCCAGACAACAACTGCTCTCAGGCGTATGTTGTTGAAAAAAACTGGCAATGCACCAGTCATGCAAAATGTCCTTGCCTCAAGACCTGCACCTTGTCTCCGTTTCAGAGTTAAACACACCAACCCTGAGTTGGCCTCGTCGGACATATTGGCGTTAGCCTAGAAGCACTGGTGATAATGTCCGTTAGAAGACATATTCACTTCTCATAGAAGAGGACCCTTTAAAAATGTCTTAGTAGTAGTTGCACTTCTGTCGTTATCTTTAATTAACTTTGACAAGTTGCAACTTGCAAACGGTACTTGTTTGCCCGGCCATCAATTGACCAGTAGCCGCACCAGTGCACATTTGACGCAAGGCGCGCCTTCGGGACTACCCGAAAGGAAAGACAAATATATACTCGCTCCATGTAAAGATTGTGGTATGAAGATAACCCAAAGAACCATCTTTCATGGAGAATTGAACGAATAAAGAACTGAGAGCTTCCGAAAGCCGGTTCCCCTTGTTTACCAAGAATAACAGAATACATAAGGACATGGCCCACTGGCGTTTCGCTACAGCCATACACCGCAAAGTACTATATTGGCAGTAAATGACAAGCGTAATTGTTCGTAATCCCGTATATCCAAGTGGGGGAAAACAGCAGCTGCGAGAATCGGCAGCAGTTCGCGCCGTGCTGGTAACTTACGGGGTATGTGAGCCGGTCTTTCAGAAAGCAATGGCAAACTACTGAACGTAAAACTTGCCTAGTACATCAACAGCAGCTGAAAAATGCAACGTCCTGTAAGGGATATGCAAAGTTCATAAAACATAATAGGTAAATACAAACCTTGGACCGGCAATATTTTCAAACACTGTACAGTCATTAAAAACACATCCTGGCTTAGAATGAACGTTAATGGAAGACATGTTTCCCGGAAGAAGAGGTTGCGATCGACCAACACGACGGCTAACACGTCACCGCACACACCAAACATAGACATGTAAAGATTGGCAGGGGAGCTGGGAAAGAATCGAGAGTCTTCTCAGAGGGCTGTAATAAGAGCGGAACGATCTTCTGCAAAGGATTGGCGACTTTATCATAACATAACATGGAGGCAACCGGCCACACGGCTCTATTTTGTTGTTGTGTGCGTTCGCTCTGAACTCAAACATAGTCAATACATGTGCTACTACTACTAGTGCATGCACTGAACTTATTTTTGCATGTTGATTAGCTTCCCATATTACCAGTGTCTCTCGCCATTAAGCGAACCCACTCCGACTTCTGATGTACTTGTAATTTACGTCCCCAAGTCAAGAACGAGAAGTCAACATTTTAGTCTAACTGACCGATGTAAGGGTTGAACCCGCTACCTCTGTTGAAATCAGATAAATGGTGATGGTTCTTCGGCATGGCTTCTAGAGTAGTTGTCCAGTTCCTATATATTACAGGACATTAATGTGTCAGACTGCAGTTAATCTTCCATACAACCTTCGCGAAAAAGCCATTAGAGAATGAGATCTAGGTCAGACAATTCCCGGTTCGTTCATTATGACAGATAGGGATGTTTAAGAGCAGTGGTTCTCAACCGGTGGGGAATTCCCCATGGGGGAGGGATTTTAGTGCTTCCAGGGGGTGGGGGAGGGGTGATTAAGATTGATTGATTGATAGTTGATTTAGGAATCGACATCACAGCATTCGGGGCATTCCCATAAGTGCTTCGTCCCCGTCCTCAGCAGCCAGCGAAGAGTTCCAACACTAATAGTACCAGTAGCAATCTGATTATATGATTAAGATTATTTCAGGATTGCGTTAATACAAGAACCGAGTACTTGATGGTGATGTTCTCCCCTTCATTCTTTACCGTTCTGTACTTCTCGCCCTTTTGAAATTCGTTTTATAAGGTAAGTAGATCCGCAAATCACGTTTTATTTAGACGTCTAGACTTGTTCTTTCTCTCCGTAATCCCGTTTATCACACAGAGTCTCGTAGCGGGCGAGAGCTGGGAGCGGTTCTACCCCCGCTGGTGACTTGCGGGATAACTGAGCCGGCCTCTCAGAAAGCAATGGCAAACTACTGAGCGTAATCTTGCCAAGAAATCAACAGACAGCTTCTTCTTCTTCTTCTTCTTCTTTCGTTCGCTTGAAACATGTCTACAACTGCAATGTCGTCTCTTGTATGAATCTAACAGTCTTTTTTAGTTCATTCAGCGGTCCATAGAGTTTATCTTCCACTGTTGTCTCTCTAGGCCAGAAGGTTCGCCTGGATATGTTGTAGTTTGGGCAATCCTGGAGTATGTGCTCTGCTGTCTGCGACGCCAAACCACATGTGCACATGGCTGAGTCACCAATCTTGAATTTTGTATACAAGTGGTTGCGTAATCTATTGTGTCCTGTTCTGAGGCGCAGAAGAATGACCTGTTCTGGTCTGTCCATAACGTGGTAGTCGTCTTGAGTAAGGTTTGGTGGCTTTCTGATTGATTTGATCATTCTTTTCTTTTGGTGGTATGTAATGGGCACATCAGGTTGTTCTTCTTTTGCTCCTTCCTTAGCCAATCGATCAGCTCTGAACAGACAGCTGAAAGATGCTGCTGTCGACAGCGATGTCCTGTAAAGGATATGCGAATTAAAAAAAAAAGACTTGTTCTAGTATGTGTTATTAAAGTTAGCTTCCATTTTTATGTCTACTATGTAGGGGTGGGATGGCGGGGGAATTTATAGGGAGGAAATACGAAAGGGAGGGGAAGGAAATGACATTTTAACATATGGTGAAGGTGTGCATGGGCAAAAAAAAAAAAAAAAAGTTGAGAACCACTGTTTTAAAGCTCGTTTAGCCATCGATCTGTCCATGTCTTAAGATTGGGGTCACTATTAGGTGTGTATTTTTTCTGGCCTTGTGAATGGCGTCGCTGTTCCCTCAGTCTGTGACTCTCTGCTGCGCTTGCAGTTCAGTTATTGTCTTCTTCCTTGAAAATTGGAGTGCTAACGCTGGAAGTTGTTTCTTCTGCTTCTTCGTTCGTCCGAAATGTTTGCTGTGGACGTAAATGCGTTTTGCCTGTTTACAGCAGAGCTGCGATATTTGCGCCTTTCGGCCAACATCCGACTTCTTCAGGCGTTTGTTGCCCGGGCTAATCTTCCTGGTGGTAGTTGATTCATATCTTCTTTTATGTCAAGCTCTCCAGCCTTTTTCTCTGCTTGCTGTTTATTGATTTTCTTATTGGTGTTACTGCTGGCTTCGTGGTGAAGGTGTTACGGGCGAAGTCCATAATCTCCCATTCAGCGGTCGAAACACAGCTGTGGGCGATTTGGCAGCAGACCACCTTAAGATGGTTTTTTAGATGAAGACAGTGACAGTGGAAGAAATCAAGGCTGTACTTCGACGATCAAAAAACAGTGCTCCAGGTCCTGATAGCATACGATACGACGACATCAACAGGTGTACCGACAATGAGCTAGAGAAACTAGCAGACATGTACAACAACAGTATAGGGAGTGCTAGCATCAAGGAGGAATGGTTACACAGCTATCTGATTCCCTTGCCGAAGCCTGACAAAGACCACAAAAAAATTCAGGGATATCGAATTATAACCATGCAGAATACAATAGGCAAGCTGCTGGAGAAGGTAATTGCCAGGAAAATATCAAGCCAGCTAGAGAGCCAAGGTGTTTTCCCACCTACCCTCGGTGGGTACCGTCCAAAAAGAGAAACCTGGACCAATGCAGCAGTCTTTGCCCATGATGTCTATGAAGGTTTCCACTCAGGCACTGAAACCGTTGCTGCAGCGATTGATCTTGAGGACGCATACAACAGAGTACCATTGGATTTTTTAATGTTTCAGCTTCTTGAACTAAACGTAAGTCCATTCCTCCTTGGTTGGATCGCTGCAGCCCTCTTCCAAAGGAAAGTAGTTTTTACATGCGGCAGTTGGACTTCGGAACCAACAACAATATATCCTGGCCTACCACAGGGATCACCATTATCTCCGGTACTGTTCAACGCCTACACAGTGAGAATCACCAGTGAGCAGATCACTGGACCTGGCAGGACATTGTCATATGCCGATGATGTTTTAGTGTATCGTCAGGGTAAGGATAGAGAGGAGGTTGCTGTGGAACTACAAACCGAACTCAATCGCATAAGTACTTGGTGTGATGAAGCTGGGGCAATGGTCAACCCAACAAAGGCAACAGTGACTTGGTTCTCGTTGAATAATCATATTGTCAACACTCCAACACCAACTGTAATGCTGTGTTCAGAGACGGTGGAAAGAACGCAGGCAATGAATTACCTGGGGATACGGTTTGATCGAAGCCTCGCTTATAATGTGCACATAGACCAGGTGATAACAAAGGCCAAGCGGGGTTTGGCTGCGATGCGGGTGATGGCGGCAGCAAACTGTGAGCAGCGCCATCTATGTCTTTTGTACGAGGGGCTGGTCATGTCTGTTTTGGAGTATGCAATGGCAATCCTGACTCTCAGCCATAAGCAGATAGAAAGGATGGAAAGGATACAGAATGAAGCTATGCGCATTATTCTTGGATGTACAAGAGATACAGCATGCAGGGCGATGCGCTACCTTCTTGATTTTCCAACCATTGAAGAGAGAATACAAGTATGCAGGGCACGCGCCTACCTCAGAATTAACGCAAACACACAACATCCACTGCATAGTGAAATTAGGAAGGTGAAGGGCAGCAGGTTAAAAAGAGGGCGGTCGTGGATGGGTCAAGCCGAAGACATTCTTCAACAGGTGTGTTCACTTGAGGACTTAGAACCTGGCGAGGAGTGGGTGCAAGTGCCAACAGACTTCTGCACATCCTTTTCAGTTTGCATCCAACTAGATAGGAAATGCAGACAAGAAAATCCGGCTGCTGTGGAGGCTGAAGTACAAGCGTTGATTTTCGAGAATTCGCTAGACGGTGACGCGGTCATCTACACAGATGGGTCGGTCGTCCGACATGTGAGAAGCTCATGGGCCTTTACAGCTCGGGCCGGAGGGAGAATTGTGAAGGAGGACTCTGGTGCTTTCACTGAAACCACAAGTAGCCTGACCATGGAAGTCATGGCAGTAAGTAAAGCAATAACATGGCTCGAGACACAGACATTCACTAGGGCTTGTTTCCTTAGCGACTCAATGAACATGATCAAGAAGATAGAGGAGGGATCGATCCGAAGAGAATGGTTGCTGCCTCTGGAGCTGTCTCGGCTGGCAAAGATTAGTTTCATCTTTGTGCCAGGGCATGCGGGAGTACAAGGAAATGAGCGGGCTGACAGGCTCGCAGGTGAGGCTACTGTGAAGGGCGGGCGCGCCATGGACCAGGCTGACATTCTGAATGCTCTACGAGAAGTAGGACTGTTGCGAGAACCAAGTGATGACTGTGAATCTACAACAATGGCCAGACTGCGGGAGCAGCAAATTAAAAGAGGGGTGGCCAAACAAGAACACTACGCGGGAAGCCAAAGAAGATTGATAAACCAACACAGAACTGGCGTCGTTAGCCGCTACACGCTGCGGGATTTGCTGAGGATGGTATCCGAGCACTTATGGACTGAATGGTTCGATGTGCAACGAGGATGATCTGTCGACTAACTAACTAACTAACTTTATGAAATGGTATAGGTACCGGTAGTTCATAAATCAATGGCAAACTTTTTTTTTTTTAAGCATATCCTTTACAGGACTTAGCTGTCAACACCAGCATCTTTCAGCTGTATGTTGATCTCTTGGCAAGATTACGCTCAGTAGTTTGCCATTGCTTTCTGAGCGGCCGGCTCAGTATCCCGCAAGTCACGAGCGGGGGTCGAACCGCCTCAGCTCTCGCTCCGCTGCGAGACTCTGCGTGATAAACGGGATTACAGAGAGAAAGTGTTGTAACCCCACAGCCAGAGAGACCGGCGAATGGCAAACTACTGAACGTAAACGTGCCAAGAAATCAAGAACAGACAAAAATGCTGGGGTTGACTGCTACGTCCTGTAAGGATTCGCAACCAATTAAAAAAAATATTGGTGGTACTATATGAAACACGAAGGACTATTGTATAGAGCTAAGTTGAGCTAATGGCAGAGAGTCAGTTACTTGCATATCCTTTACAGGACGTCACAGTCAACCCCTGGATTTGTTGGCTGCTTGTGATTTCTTGGCAAGTTTTTGATCAATAGTTTGCGATGTATTTCTGAACGACAGGCACTGATAACATTGTATGAAAACCAACGCAAGACGGTATGATGTCAAATAGCCCGCAGCGGTATTTCTAACGCGGTATGCGGGATTACGAATTGTGTCCATAGCCCATTCGCCGCAGCGCCGATAATGTTCATCATCATCAAGTGCCCTGCCGGCCGGCGTTGGCGTTCATGTCTCTCCACAGATCTCGGTCTTTGGTGCTCTGGATCAACTCTGCTGATGATATTCCTCCATACCATCGTCTCAAGCCATCCAGCATCATTTCTCTTGGTTGGCCTCTGCCTCTCTTCCCCTCGACCTTTCTAGTTGTCACGATGCTCTCCATTGTTCTCTTATCATCACATGACCAAAGAAAGATGTTTGTCTCTTTCTTATTGTTGTATAAAATGTTCTAGTTTCATTAGCCTCTTTTAGACAATCGCCGGTAATTGTATAGATAAATACCCCGGGAAAGTTAACTCGGTCAACAAATGCCCGCAGAAGTCGGATGTGTCGGCCTAACGGCGCAAGAACGCAGCTCTGCTGTAAACAGGCACAACGCAATCACGTCCGGAAAAAAAAAAAAAACTCCGGATGAACGCAGCAGCAGCAGCAGAAGAAGAAGAAGAAGAAGAAGAAGAAGAAGAAGAAGAAGAAGAAGAAGAAGAAGAAGAAGAAGAAGAAGAAGAAGAAGAAGAAGAAGAAGAAGAAGAAGAAGAAGAAGAAGAAGAAGAAGAAGAAGAAGAAGAAGAAGAAGAAGAAGAAGAAGAAGAAGAAGAAGAAGAAGAAGAAGTATAGATAAATAGAAAATCCTAGAAAATAACTGCACGACACGAGTCTGCAAGGACCATGGGCACAGACTAATAATTCTGAGCTGAAGAGAGTTGATGAGAATAGTGAACGGTGGAGGGAGATGATCACATGACCTCCGCATCTCTCTTGGGACTCACTGGCCCAATGAATGCTATTTGTCGACGTCATTGATTCTGCCGCCCCTCACAGAGACAACAAGCCGCTTGTCGAGAGCATGGCACAAAGCACGAACTCCGAAGCTCCATGGCGATGTGACTCCTTTCTTGCTACTGCCTTCAATTGCGCATTTATAACCACGTCTTACTGGATTACAGAGGACACGCTGGTGTGGTGGAAACGGGCAGCTGGACAGATTGGCTGGGTCTGCACCGCTCGCTGGGGTACTGTCACATGATACGGCAGATGTGGTCGTGGCCATTTTGGATCGTGTGTATAGTGCGGAAGATTGTCACTGCCTGGAAAGAGTGGTGCTTCATAGGAGTGATCAGAGGATCTGGCCGACATTCAAGACTCAGAGGGAGGCCAGACGGAAAAATAATCATACTGGTACCATTAGTACTGGAGCTATTCGTTGGCGGCGAGGTCGGGAGCATGTATGGGAATGTTCAGAGTGGTATTATGTCGGTTCTTGACTCAACACATCGCGTGGAATGCTTTTACATCTGTCCTTGTACAGTGACCTGCATGTTCGGAACAATGGCTACCGGCTGTTGCTGAATTGACTGATTTGCCTTTTCGGTTCACGAGTGCATTTTTCAGGAGACTCCTGGGAGTCGGCGCTGAAGGTGCGGAGTTCGTGCTTTGTGCGACTCTTTCGGTGGGTCGCCCTGCGGTAAAAGACCGAGCCATGTGAGAAAACCGGGGTCAATGAGGATCTTTCTGGTGAATGCCTAGTCCATCGACGATGAACTGTGGTTTTCGTGGATGAATTTTGTGTTGGCATTCTGGAGGCGGCATTATGCACAGTGTACCTGTGCGGGCTGTTGGATTGCCGAGACTCCTGTCTTTTCCACTTTTCACAGTGGACTGTTGGGAGCATTTTGTGTGATATTCACTGGCACAGGAATGGAGCATAATGGGGACGACCCGTTGCCGTGAAATTGGAACCTCGACTAACTAACTAACTTGACTCAACACAACTGCATTTCCTAATGAATATATTTAAATGTTCTTTAGTCGTAGATTTAGAGAACGGAATTTGAGAACACTGCGTGACGGCCATACAGATTAGCGGTAGTAGCGTCTCAAAGAGAACTGATGCGTGTTGTTCTAAGGTGATGGTGGAACAGTATCAATAGAATTAATGTTGTTCTAAGGTAGCAATAGAATTAATGTTGTTCTAAGGCGATGGTGGAACAGTATCAATAGAATTAATATGTTGTTCTAAGGTGATGGTGGAACAGTATCAATAGAATTAATGTTGTTCTAAGGTAGCAATAGAATTAATGTTGTTCTAAGGCGATGGTGGAACAGTATCAATAGAATTAATGTTGTTCTAAGGCGATGGTGGAACAGTATCAATAGAATTAATGTTGTTCTAAGGCGATGGTGGAACAGTATCAATAGAATTAATGTTGTTCTAAGGCGATGGTGGAACAGTATCAATATAATTAATATGTTGTTCTAAAGCAATGGTGGAACAGTGTAGATAGAATGAATATGTTGTTCTAAGGCGATGGTAGAACAGTATACACAGAATTAATATGTTGTTCTAAGGTGATGGTGGAACAATATCAATAGAATTAATATGTTATTCTAAGACGATGGTGGAACAGTATCAATAGAATTAATATGTTATTCTAAGGCGATGGTGGAACAGTATCAATAGAATTAATATTTTGTTCTAAGGTGATGGTGGAACAATATCAATAGAATTAATATGTTATTCTAAGGCAATGGTGGAACAGTATCAATAGAATTAATGTGTTGTTCTAATGTGATGGTGGAACAATATCAATAGAATTAATATGTTATTCTAAGGCGATGGTGGAACAGTATCAATAGAATTAATATGTTATTCTAAGGCAATCCTGGAACAGTATCAATAGAATTAATATGTTGTTCCAAGGTGATGGTGGAATAATATCAATAGAATTAATATGTTATTCTAAGGCGATGGTAGAACAGTATCAATTGAATTAATGTTCTAAGGCGATGATGGAACAGTATCAATATAATTAATATGTTATTCTAAGGCTAAGGCAATGGTGGAACAGTATCAATAGAAATAATATGTTGTTCTAAGTCGATGGTGGAACAGTATCAATAGAATTAATATGTTGTTCTAAGGTGATGGTGGAACAGTATCAATAGAATTAATGTTGTTCTAAGGTGATGGTGGAACAGTATCAATGGAATTAATGTTGTTCTAAGGTAGCAATAGAATTAATGTTGTTCTAAGGCGATGGTGGAACAGTATCAATAGAATTAATATGTTGTTCTAAGGTGATGGTGGAACAGTATCAATAGAATTAATGTTGTTCTAAGGTAGCAATAGAATTAATGTTGTTCTAAGGCGATGGTGGAACAGTATCAATAGAATTAATGTTGTTCTAAGGCGATGGTGGAACAGTATCAATAGAATTAATGTTGTTCTAAGGCGATGGTGGAACAGTATCAATAGAATTAATTTTGTTCTAAGGTAGCAATAGAATTAATGTTGTTTTAAGGTGATGGTGGAATAGTATCAATAGAATTAATGTTGTTCTAAGGTAGCAATAGAATTAATGTTGTTCTAAGGCGATGGTGGAACAGTATCAATAGAATTAATGTTGTTCTAAGGTAGCAATAGAATTAATGTTGTTCTAAGGCGATGGTGGAACAGTATCAATATAATTAATATGTTGTTCTAAAGCAATGGTGGAACAGTGTAGATAGAATGAATATGTTGTTCTAAGGCGATGGTAGAACAGTATCAACAGAATTAATATGTTGTTCTAAGGTGATGGTGGAACAATATCAATAGAATTAATATGTTATTCAAATACGATGGTGGAACAGTATCAATAGAATTAATATGTTATTCTAAGGCGATGGTGGAACAGTATCAATAGAATTAATATTTTGTTCTAAGGTGATGGTGGAACAATATCAATAGAATTAATATGTTATTCTAAGGCAATGGTGGAACAGTATCAATAGAATTAATGTGTTGTTCTAATGTGATGGTGGAACAATATCAATAGAATTAATATGTTATTCTAAGGCGATGGTGGAACAGTATCAATAGAATTAATATGTTATTCTAAGGCAATCCTGGAACAGTATCAATAGAATTAATATGTTGTTCCAAGGTGATGGTGGAATAATATCAATAGAATTAATATGTTATTCTAAGGCGATGGTAGAACAGTATCAATTGAATTAATGTTGTTCTAAGGCGATGAGGACGTATCAAT
>JACEFZ010006816.1:0-32303 GCA_014155875.1 Cepaea nemoralis
CGCTGCCTGCCAGGTTAATACGGTATCTGACCCACATATGTAGTTAACAAAACACACGGGGTTTTTTCCCCAATAGATTAACAAACACGTCACTAGAAGGGCAGCGCTGTCTGCCAGGTTAATACAGTATCTGACCCACATATGTAGTTAACAAAACATCCGGTTCACTAGAAGGACAGCGCTGTCTGCCAGGTTAATACAGTATCTGACCCACATATGTAATTAACAAACAACCATTTCACTAGAAGGACAGCGCTGTCTGCCAGGTTAATACAGTATCTGACCCACATATGTAATTAACAAAACAACCATTTCACCAGGACAGCGCCCCCTGCCAGGTTAATACGGTATCTGACCCACATATGTAATTAACAAAACAACCATTTCACCAGGACAGCGCCCCCTGCCAGGTTAATACGGTATCTGACCCACATATGTAATTAACAAAACAACCATTTCACCAGGACAGCACCCCCTGCCAGGTTAATACGGTATCTGACCCACATATGTAATTAACAAAACAACCATTTCACTAGAAGGCAGCACTGCCTGCCAGGTTAATACGGTATCTGACCCACAAATATCATCATCATGATGCAGGCCATTTACAGAACAAGGCCCTCATCACGGTGTGTCAGAAACACTCTTGACCTCTTGCCAGTTCCCCTGCCTCATGTACCCCCCTCATGCCAAAGATGTCTGCAATATCCTGTTTCCATCTTCATGCTGGTCGACCCCCCTGCCTGTCCTACCAGACACCACATATCTAGAGAACCATAATTTTCTACCAGACACCACATATCTAGAGAACCATAATTTTCTACCAGACACCACATATCTAGGGAACCATAATAGAACAGAGACTAGCATGTTTGCCCACCAGCCCAGCGGCTGAAATCCCAACAAGGTCAACTTTCAAACATTGACCCTGGCACCCTGTGCCCACTTTAGGCTGGGTTGACCTGAGAGTCAAGGCCAACTGTTTAATAATCCTGCTTCAAGGGGAATTCAAACACATGACCATCAAGCCAGCAGGCATGCACACTACCTAAGCTACCGCATCTCCAGTCCAAAAGTAGCATAGATCTAAATTCATTCATTCAGTAGCATGTCCATTGCAGAACCTCGTTCCCATAACAACCTTCCGGAAGACCTCTCGGTCATAAGCAAGATGTCCTGTGTCTGATACACCCATCTGGAGATCATCCGCCACATCCTGCATCCATCTTCTCTTTTGCCTTCCTCTTCCTCTCTTCCCAGGCATATACTCCTCCATGATTGTTCTCTCCAAACTTTTGTGATGTTTCAAGTGACCAAAATATTTCAATTTCCTTTATTTTATCATCTTTAATAGCCAACTCTCTTCAATATTCAGCTCTTGAAGTATGGATGCATTTGTTCTTTTCTTTATCCAAGCATATTCTTAGAACTCATCTATAACATTTATATTCAAAGGCATTTATGCGCTGTTCAGCTTGTTTAGTAAGTGTCCAGGTCTCACAGGCGTATATTGCTATGGGAAAGATGCATGCTCTTAAAAATCTAATTTTTGTAGTTCTATCTATCCCACGCAACAATGTATTCAGTTGTTTTAGTCTTTGAAGAGCAATAGACATTCGTTTTTTAATTTCTGTCATTGTCACCATTGTTGGTAATCAATAACCCAAGGTATTCAAACTTTTCCACCATCTCCAATTTTCCCACATTAACATATTTGCTTTTCTCCTTTTCATATTTCTTTCTCCATATTAGTTTTATCTGTATGCATTATCTTTGTTTTTGCTATGTTAAAAGTTATGATTTTCACTATTCAATTGGGTTGAGGTTATTAGATTTTCTATACCATTCTGTGTTGTGGATAGCAATACTGCAATAGATCTAAATCCTATTCAAAACTCCAATCCCAGGCAACTTCTTTTACCAAAGCCACAAAACAACTAGCAAACATTCAGCATAAGTACTGTCAATGTAAACAAACCCATTTCATGCACACGAATAAATGAATAAAACTTCATGCCATGCAACATCTGTGTACATGAAACAAGGGGCAACATTTTCACGTCATGCACCAGCATCTGTGTACATGAAACAAGGGACAATGTTTTCACATCATGCACCAGCATCTGTGTACATGAAACAAGGGACAATGTTTCCACATCATGCACCAGCATCTGTGTACATGAAACAAGGGACAATGTTTCCACATCATGCACCAGCATCTGTGTACATGATTCAAGGGACAACGTTTTCACGTCATGCACCAGCATCTGTGTACATGAAACAAGGGACAATGTTTCCACATCATGCACCAGCATCTGTGTACATGAAACAAGGGACAATGTTTCCACATCATGCATCAGCATCTGTGTACATGAAACAAGGGACAATGTTTCCACATCATGCACCAGCATCTGTGTACATGAATTAAGGGACACATCTTATCCATGACATGCAACAAAAGAAAATGTGTATATGAATAATGAACAAAATTCTCCATGTCATGTCACAACAGCATTAACGCACATGAAAATTAAACAAAGCTTCTCCATGTCAGTTACAGCGATTGTGTACATGAATAATTCAAGAAAACTTCTCCACATCATGCAACAGCAAGAAATTTACTCGACAACACACCTGGGAAAAACCAACACCACTAAAGCTCACTCTATAGAAACAAAAGTCTGGTTACATATACAGAACTGAATAAATAACACTTGATAAACTTTATACAGCATGTCTTCACATGACATGAGATTATACATGTGTAATCAGTATCTGATGGCTGCAGAAATGTGGTTTCTGAAGAAAATGCAAAGAATACCATGGACAGACAGAAAAACCAATGACCAAGTACTACAGGAGACAAATGAAAATCGTAAATTGATTAGATAAATTAGATGTAGACAGTCAAAATTTTTTGGACATGTTATGAGAATAAATGGATTGGAGAACTTAATGACAACTGGCAAGATCGAAGGGAACAGACCAAGAGGAAGACCGAGAGGAAAATACCTGGATGGCTTGGCCACATGGCATGGATGAGACAGGAACACTGAGCTGATCCACGACGCTGGTGATCGAGTGAAATGGCGAGCCATGATCGCCCATGCTTTCTGACATGGCACATGATTTATTGAATCAGTAGTTGCAATCTAACTCCTCCACGGATGAGTAGCCAGTATTTGGGGCTACATGTTCCAAGCATTTGTGACGGATGGCCAGTACTTGTGGCAAGCAATTTTGACCAAACTTATATTTTGTTTTGGTTATAATGTCCAAATATGTTCTCCATGACCTGGTATGACATTAATGGGAGCCACAGTGGTTCGTGTGCCTACCAAGACAGTGGTTTGGGTTCCATTCCCAGCAGAACATGATTTTTTTCTGATCAGTATGGCTTTGGGGGTCGACACAGGCTCTTAAAAATGGGCACAAGACAAATCTTCTGCAATGAAAGGTGCTGAGGAAGGGAACTGGATACCAAACCTCACATGCCATCAGCCTAGATTATGTGAAGATCTAAAACTTTACACCTCGATGCTATCTTCTTTTATAACATCAATATCAAAATTGAAAATATCTGAGACTGAAATTTTACCACTATCCAAAACAGACAGACAGACAGACAGACAGACAGACAGACAGAGACACAGACAGACAGACAGACAGACAGACAGACAGACAGACAGACAGACAGACAGACAGACAGACAGACAGAGAAAATATAGAAAAGGAGAGACAAAAGGAGAGAGAGAGAAAGAAATGCAACACCCACATATCCTAAAAGTCCTCAATCATTCATGTCCTTCAATATCAAAACTGGAAAATATCCGAGCCTGAAACTGTGCTAGCATTCAAAACAGAGAGAGAAAAAGAAAAAGATAGAAAAAGAGAGACAAAGGAGAGAGAGATAGAAAGAAATTCAACATCCACATGTCCTAAACAAAAGAGTTACACTTTCACAAGTGGTTGAAAAACATCTGACAATAATGTGTTGTTTACACTACCTTAGTGTATCTTCCTGGGAGCCTCGGTGGCGTAATGGCTAGACACTCACCTGCCAACCAGAAGGTCACAGATTCGATCCGCAGCTGGGCAAATTTAGATTGTTCCTGACCTGACCTGGAAGCTTCCAAGCCGACCCTGCCTAAAAGGGTACAGAGAATGTGTTAGGAAAGTAAAGACGGCAGGCTAGATACTGACTTCATCACCCAACTGAGTGCCCATTACTCTATTCAAATACTGACTTCATCACCCAACAATCATGGTTGGGCCATGTATCTCAAATGGAGGATGAACGTATTCCCAAAGATCTCTTATACGGAGAACTAGCCACAGGGAAGAGGCCAACCAGAGGACCCCAAATGTGATATAGGGATATGTGTAAACAAAATATGAAAACCCTTGGCATAGATCCAAACACGTGGGAAACAGTTGCAACAGACAGAAGTTCCTGGAGAAGAGATGTACGAAATGGACTAGTGCTCTTTGAGCGCACTTTGATCCAACAAACTGAGGATAGGCGGCACAGGCATAAAATGCAGTCACTTACTGCGGGACCTGCCTTGTCTTACAGATACAGAGATTGTCACTCTCGCATTGAACTATACAGTCACCAGCGGTGCTGCCAGGTGCCTCCCAAGCGGCACAACTCTATAGTCCTTCAGGACTGAAAGAGGCCTACTACTACCCTCAACAAGTGCCCATTAGTCTACACAAATATGGGTGTAGCATCAGTTGTTCGATGAGCCTGCAGGGTGAAAAGGGTCCTTTACTGTTACTTTGTGTATTTTGTACTCTTTTGATTTCCTTGTGAAACACAAGTCATTTATATCTGTCCTTTTTTTAATTTGTTTTTTATGTTTTAAAGGCCTCTTAGTCCCACTATGTGGCTTTCAGATGTGGTCCACCAAGGCCCATCTGCCAGTGTTAGTGGTCTGTAATTTGGTGAGTAGAGTTTGCAGTTTGGATGACCGTCTCAGCACCCTGGACAGATCAAGTGCAGATAGATCTACACTTTGATCTTAGCCAAAAGGCTGAGAAGACGTTATGCCAGGTTTATAGTGCAATTTTTTCTTCTGAAAACTATCATGTAATATAAATTTAGCATTGTAAATCAGTGAATTATATTTTGTTCTCTGCTAACTAGTTAACTTCTCCTTCTATATAAACATGATGGATTACATACAGTTATTGCTTGTATTTCACTGTTTCTTGTTTTACAGAAGCCATGCTGTGCTCTTCAAGGGAGAGAACTCAGTGAATACCACTGAATCAAGAAGGAAAGACAAGACACTGGTAATAATATAGATAATAGATATATAGTATAACTATACAGTCCCTTCTCTGGAATCTACAAAGCAAATTAATTAGAGAGAGGCTGAAAGAAAATATGGAAAAGAGAATTAGGGACATGGATGGATAATATGGAGGGAGCTTGCAGAAGACAGAAAAAGAAACCACGACTTGGTGTGAGTTGGTTAGGGATGATTTATGCTCCCATAGGGAATAAAGGATAGGAGAAGAGAAGAAGTATTTACCATGTATTTATTCATTCAATTCTGTCTTGTGATATTCTTTCTCTGATGACATAGTTGTCATAATACAAAATAACCTCTCCTAAAAACCTAAAATAACCTAACCTAAAATAATTACAAAATACGTAAGTACAAAATAATTATTTCTTTAAAGTAACACGATATACACAATTATTGCTTTGTTTGTTGTTTCTTTCTGCCTTACAGCCAGGTGTATGCTCCTTAGGCTATTTACCATCTTGGTGGGATTTATAAACAATGAGATACAATTCCTATATGACTTATTCTGGTGTTAAATGACAATATTTTCTAGATGGCATGTATCACATTTTTGGCAAAATTAATAGAATAAATAAGATTACTGTGAAAATTATTATTTCTCTGTACCTAGTAACACAGCACATATTACATTTCATACATTGTTATCACACTGGTTACATTTATAAATCTCAACATATATTGCTTTAGCGCTATTTTCAATAATATTAAACTCCTTCCTTGCATTTTCATGGGAGTATAACATGACTTCAACTCCAGACCTTCACGTGTAGCTTCACTTAGATGTTACTTCTTGCTATACTTCATCTTTTGAAGGCATTTCTGCTATTTGACTGTTACTAATTTATTCCATTGTTTGAAATAGATGTTCCATGTTAACTGCAACAACAACAAAAAACAAACAAATAAGTTTTTCATGGGGGAAAAAAAGGAATATAAAATAGCTAAAGAAACAGTACCTGATAAGAATTCTCAATGTATCAAGAAGAGAACAAATCTGAAATGAAGAAATCAGGACTAAAGTGAGGGTTATAGCAGCGATAGATTTAATTAGAAAACAGCAAGTGAAATAGTTTGGCCATATAACTAGGCTACCAACTAACAGTATACCACAACAAGCAATGATGTACAGACCAAATGGAACCAGAAGAAGAGATTGACCATGTAAATGATGGACAGAGGGAATAACAGAGTCCATGAGAATCTCAATATATGAAACCCATAAAAGGGTACTCTCCCGCTGTTTATGCTTCACCTCGACACTGTGAGGTACAAGAGGAACATGATAAGATGAAGAAGATGAGATGATGATGGTGCCAAACAGTTTTAAGGCTTTGTTTCCTTTGTACAATGTTACCACAGTGGGATAGTAGTTTATCTCCTTGCCTGCCAAGACCACCGCCATGGTTCAATCCCCTGTGATGGCAAATTATTGTTTTCCAGCAAGATGTGATGAGATGAGAGAGAAACAGTACAGGTGTGGAACTTTGATATTTAACAAATCATCAGAAAAGCTCATATGTACTTTTGAACAGAAATGTTACAGAAGAGCATTAAAGATTCACTGCATGAAAAAGAGAACAAACAGATCTGTACTACAAGGGTCAGTAGTGAAGAAGATTGCTTATTAAAACACACAAAAATTTAGGAGAATGAAAGACATGCACATCTGGATAATTATGGTGATAGCTGTAACAGGGAAGAATAACAGAGGAAGACGATAATGCAGGTGGGTTCACGACAGAAACGGAGGCAGGACATCTGGCTAACAATAGAGAGAAATTCTTAAAAATTGTTGTGAGGAAAAGTTGTGAACAGAGCAAGCCACAGAATGACGATGGTGATGAAAGAAACAGTCAAATAAACATGTCTATAAGACATATGGGGTATATTCGGTTTCAACAATCAATGCTTGCTGTGCAGCTATTCCTGCATAAGTTATGAACAAGATGATGTGAATGAGGACTTCACCTGTCCCAAACAATTTTTCATTTAGAGCTGCTTCTGTTGGCCAGATTTCCATTTCTGTCTGGCAAACTCAGGGCAGTCTTGCAGGATGTGCTCTGGAGTTTGCTTTGGTACTCCACAGTTGCCAGTGTGGCAGTCTTTGAGACCCACTCGGTGATGGAGGGGGTTGGCTTTGGTACTCCACAGTTGCCAGTGTGGCAGTCTTTGAGACCCACTCAGTGATGGTGGGTGTTGTCTTTGGTACTCCACAGTTGCCAGTGTGGCAGTCTTTGAGACCCACTCGGTGATGGTGGGGGTTGGCTTTGGTACTCCACAGTTGCCAGTGTGGCAGTCTTTGAGACCCACTCGGTGATGGTGGGGGGTTGTCTTTGGTACTCCACAGTTGCCAGTGTGGCAGTCTTTGAGACCCACTCAGTGATGGTGGGTGTTGTCTTTGTACTCCACAGTCACCAGTAGCAATCTTTGAGACCCACTCGGTGATGGTGGGGGGTTGTCTTTGGTACTCCACAGTCACCAGTGGCAGTCTTTGAGACCCACTCGGTGATGATGTGGGTTGTCTTTGGTACTCCACAGTACCAGTGTGGCAGTCTTTGAGACCCACTCGGTGATGGTGGGGGTTGTCTTTGGTACTCCACAGTCAACAGTGGCAATCTTTGAGACCCACTCGGTGATGGTGGGAGTTGGCGTTGGTACTCCACAGTTGCCAGTGGTACAGTCTTACAGCCCCACTTGGTGACGGTGTGCTCTTAAGTCCACTGTATCCTGTTCTCAGTCAAAAGGTCCTGGTCTGCTGGTTTCTACCTAGCTTGTTGATGCTGTCATGATCCGGCAGCTGGTCTTATTCCAGATGTATTGGTGTTACCTTTCATCTGGAGTAAACTAGGCAGGCCGACAGAGGGACCACGTGGTCTCTACAATTCAGTCCAGACTTTGTGCTATGGAGAGGTTATTATGCATTATTTTTTAAGCACAATGTAACAAACTGTCATCTGTCAAGGTGGCAAGGTGCCAGTATACAGTATATTAGTTCACATACACTGATGTGAGACGGTTTAACATGTCTCATATACTACTTCAGGTAAACTGATAATGAGGTAATGAAAAATGCTTCAGATTTATCATACACTAGTTCACAAAAATGTATGTGAAATGATGAAAATTTATCACACAGACTAATATGAGATATTTAAGATTTCTTACATATAATTATGCTGAAGAATCGATATCTCTGCACTAGACACAAACACATACCTTGTCGTTCCTACAGTAGTGAGTTAAGCCAGTACATGTCTTTACTTGTACCTGGCCAAGAAGTTCAGGTGAAAATCTTTAAACTTGGCCAGGACCTCTCGTAGCTCCTCAACCTGAATAATAGAAAAACAGTGTCACTGAGAGGTAGACACAATGTATAATATAAGACATCCAAGACTGATTCTTCTTCTTCTTTCACCCTTTATATTCATTTAAGCACAGTCCTCAACCAACTCATTCCAAGCTGTCTTATCATTAGCTTTCCCATGCAACTCCATTCATATTCTCCCCATATTATTCATTGAAAAAATAGACAAGACTACCAATATTCCATCAATCCTAGTCAGCCAGACCACAGGTATTCACTGAAATATTGCAAGGAGTAATGTATGCCCCATCCATCATGTGCCATGCCGGAAAGCGTGGGCGGTCATGACTCGCCATTTCACTCGATCACCAGAGTCGTGGATCAGCTCAGTGTTCCTGTCTCGACCATGCCATATGGCCAAGCCATCCAGGTATTTACTTCTAGGTCTTCCCCTTGGTCTGTTCCCTTTGATCTTGCCAGTTGTCACCAAGTTCTCCAATTCATTTCTTCTCATAACATGTTCAAAAAATTTTGACTATCTACGTCTAATTTCTCTAATCAATTTACGATTTTCATTTGTTTCATGTAGTACTTGGTCATTTGTTTTTCTGTCTGTCCATGGAATTCTTTGCATTCTCCTCAGAAACCACATTTCTGTAGCCATCAGATGTTTGTCAGCTTGACTGCTCATTGTCCAAGTTTCACATCCATACAATGTATGTAATGTATGTAGTGACCTACAATGAGTAATGAAATGGTGAAGAAACTGGAAGCAACGGAAAAGCATTTTTTTAAAAGAATATATTTAGAGTTTTGAAAAACTAAATATACTGTGACAGCTGTAAAGATTTATGGAAAGAGAGATAAAAGAAGGCAACAAGAGAAGTTTATAAACAGCCTTTTGACATGACATGGAATGGTATCAGCACACAACCATCTTGCAGTCACTATAGCAGAGAATCAGAACTTAAAATGTTACAAAACAATTCTTACAATGAATGAATCACCGAAAAACAAGAAGCAAAATTGGTAGGCTTTACTACATCACGATCACAAGTGACAAAATGGAAGTCGCAGTCAAAGCCTTCGTCAGCACACAAACAACAAACATACACTGATATAACTACATGAAAAACTATACATACACAAAATATCTATAAAAGTTACTCATCTGTTTCCTAGTTATGTGTTTGGCACTTATGTGGTTGAATACTGAGCATATGATTGTAACAACGTGGCTAGACCAGAAATAAATGAGGCAATGAATGAAAACAATTCTTAGAATACCATGAATCAAGAATAAGAAAAATACTGACATTCTAAAACAGTGGTTCTCAACCGGTGGAGAATTCCCCCCACGGGGGAATTTTGGGGTTTCCAGGGGGGGAATGAAGATTTCAAGATCGCATTAATACAAGAACCGATTACTTGATCTTCTTTTTCTCTTCATACTTTACGGTTCTGTCCGTCTCTCCCTTCTAAAATTCATTTTATAAAGTAAATAGACCCACAAATCACGTTTTATGCGGACGACTAGACTTGTTTTAGTATGTGCTTCCATTATTACGTATACTGTGTAGGGGCGGGAGGGGGGAATTTTTAGGTAGGAAATATGAAAGGGGGAGAATGACGTTCAGAAAATATGGTGAAGGGGGCACGGGCCAAAAAAGGTTGAGAACCACTGTTCTAAAAGATCTAAACATCAAAGAAAGCAGGCTCATAGACAGCGTCAAGTCTATGAAACTGAAATACTTTGGCCACGTTACATATCACAATGGTTTAGACAGAACAGTAAAGGAAGACAGGGTTCCTGGATGACGAGGCACCGGACATTAATGACATCTCGGGCATGAAAATGCATTAGACAGGGGAACTGGCAACAGATTGAGAGATCTTTCCTTTGGCCGTGATGAGAACAATGCTCTACAAAAGTCCTCCTTTGTGATGAGGATTTAAAAAAAACCTTATGTACAATGTTATGCTCTTCTCTCTCTCATACACATAAATTAAATCAAGCAGGCGGGCCCCACCATGGGTCTCTGACCGCTCAGTGGGGTACTGGTGCCCTTTGTTAGGGACCCTTTAGGACTGTGTGTATAGTGCAGAAGAACAGATCTTCACTGACTGGAGATAATGGCACTGCAGAGGATCTGGCTGACACTCAAGAGCTCCGAGGAAAGGCCAGACAGACACATAATCTGGTACCATTAGTATTGGGACTCTTTACTGTCTGTGAAGATGAGGACCGAGCATATATTGGAATGTCTTGAGTGCTGTGAAGTTGGTTCTTGACTCAACTCAACAGAACAGCACCAATTCTGATACACAACTGACAAAGGTAAACGGATAACAAAACATTGCCTCTGGATTCAAACAACAAACTTAAATATGATCAACAAGACTAAACACCATAACCCACCGGTGGCAAGATAGTGGTGCGGAAGTGAAATGTCCCCGCCTCTTCCCTGAATCCACTGCCAGGCACGGTACAGATACCAGTCTCCTCTAACAGGGCAAAGCAATAGAAACTATCCGGAGTCTGACCAACCGCTTCTGCCGCACTGGTGGCTTTCTGTGGGAGGTAGATGCGGGGGAAGGCATACATAGCACCAGCGACCTGAAATCATTGAAGGATGTTTAAATTTAATTATCGCATCAGGTAAAGATCTTCAACAGTCCAAGTTATCAAAGGAAAACTCTGCTGAAAAATACAGCATGCAATGAAACAAAAAGATTAACTTATTTATTTTTCTTCTGTTCATTATCTCTCATCGGAGCACAAACCCTCAGCTAAACCATCCCATCTTTTACTATCTCTGTCAGCTCCCTATTTGTCCTTCCCATATTATTCATCTCTAATTCTCTTCTCTGTGTGTTGTTAGGTCTCCTATTTCATTGGGGTATAGACAAGGGACTTCTTAGTTATTCTATTAACAGGTTTCTTAACGTGTTCCCTACTCAGTCGCTTAAAACAAGTTGCTTAAAAGTCAACAGGGTAAACTTCATTGCACCAGGTTTTTATCCCATATGACTCAGTCTCTTTCCACAGTAAACTGCCGAAAGCATCGCATAAAGCACGAACTCCGTAGCTCCAGCGACGACCCCCAAAAAATCTTCGTGAACCAAAGGACGCAGCCCAGAATTTAAACCCACAACCCCAAATCAGACGGCTTGATTACTTCGCTACGGAGACTCCCCTACCCAGTACCAGTATCTTTTCCTCACTTCTTGGTTCACTATTATTTACACGCTAACTAAAAGAACAGAATCTACAAACAGCAACTAGTGCTACATGTCAACTGTGTGGATATGGTTAGCATCCACACACTTCAACATCTAGTCAGAGCGACTGGGCATTTACTATGGAATGCTGTGACATCATCTCTGTTAACTTATACCCAGTATTAGATCAAGGGAAAGGAATTGGGGTGGTGGTGGAGGTGTGTGTGTGTGGGGTGAGGGGAAGAGGGAGGAAGCTGCAAGAGAGAGAGCGAGAGAGAGAGAGAGAGAGAGAGAGAGAGAGAGAGAGAGAGAGAGAGAGAGAGAGAGAGAGAGGGACAGACAGAGACAGAGACAGAGACAGACAGACAGACAGACAGAGACGGAGAGAGAGAGAGAGAGAGAGAGAGAGAGAGAGAGAGAGAGAGAGAGAGAGAGAGAGAGAGACAGACAGACAGAGAGAGAGAGAGAGAGAGAGAGAGAGAGAGAGAGAGAGAGAGAGAGAGAGAGAGAGAGAGAGAGTGGCGGTTTTGAAATTTTAGTAAACAATATAAAATAACACAAAGTAACGTAACTTTACAGAATGCAATGACGGAAAACACAGGACGTTGCGGCAACTAGACTTCATCAGCAAACAAATACATACACAAAACACAACCTATAATCATGAAGAAGACACTACAGTGACTACATTAAAGCATAAGAATGGGATGAGAAGAATGAAAAGATGACAAAATGAGAACAATGAAGAGAAAATGAAAACACCTAAACTAAAATAATCACAACAGGTCAACCATGTTCACAAAGAGCACAACACTCTAACAGCTTGAATGTGAATCTTCCCATTTCCAAATGAGAACTTAACAATATTTGGCATTGTTCACCATCTGGCGCTGCTTTCTGAAACGTAAATATCTATATCCAATCTACTTTAGACCTCTGTCCCCAACAAACGTATGATGTGTCACTGTCTATTTTTCACTTGTGCCAATCAACATGGCATGTGTGATTGTACCGATTACGTTTCGGAGCATACAAAAGAGGTAGAAGGTGTGTTTTCAGACTGTCATTAACATTTTTCAGAAGACTGCTGTGTGTCATTGCTGGAGCTACAGAGTTCATGCTTTGTGCAATGCTCCTGGCAGACGGCTTGCGATTTTGTGGAGAAAGACTGAGTACAAAAGGGAAAGCATAGTGCCATGAAATCAAGGTGATGTGGCTGAGAACTTCATCAATCCCATACAATTTGTTCTATAGAGGCACTTCTGTAAGCCAGATTTCCATTTCTGTCTAGCTAACTCAGGGCAATCTTGTAGGATTTTTTAGATATTTGTAATATTACTGTAATCATTATTTCTCGTAGTGAGCAGCTTTTGAGACTTTTTGGGATTGAAAGATGTAATGCATATTTGGAATAATACTGCATGCCCAGAGTAAGTGGAATCCTTTGTGATCTAGTCCTTACTGGCATTACAGCTTCATGACCAAGCTGAATGTAGCTATCTTTGCATCCTCTCAAACTGTTTGAGGTCTGCATAGAATTTACCCCTTACTGAACAACTGTTTAGAATAATTATAAATATGGTGATCGTACATAAAATTCTTCCACTTAAACGTCACACAAGAGTGTAGTATTTGACAACACAAACAATACAACTATGTGTAATTGTTCACTTAAACATTTAGAAATTACATAAACTTCTCAAACTTCAACATGATAAATGTGTTAAGTTTCCCAACTTAAACACAGCAAGATTATGTTAAATTTTGACTTAACCATGATACATATATAATATTATCTTAAACATTAAAAAGGTGTGCAGAATTTTCAGACTAAACACTAAAACTATGATGTAAAAAGTACAATGCAAAATTTTTCCACCTAAACATTACGAAAGTATATGAATATTTTACCTCATTACAAGAGATACCTTCAATAGAATTGAACAGTTCTGATATCAAAGTTGCCTTCTCCTTCAGTTTAGCCAGAACATCATCTTTCTCTCTGATGAAGAGCTCATACGATGGATCTCCTATCAACATAATCAGATATATAATAACATACACAGATCAATGCACGGTGAATGTCTAAACAATCTCATCTTGCATCCTCTCATCTTGCATCCTCTCATCTTGAATCCTAATTATAAACACACCATGAAATAATTATAACTATTTTTAAAGTGTGCAGAAACTCATGTAATTTTTACAAAGTACGTTATGTTGAAATTTCCCCACTTAAACTTTTAAATGGTGTGCAGAATTTTGACAAACTTTGACAAATTTACAGAATTCTTCAATTTAAACTGTATAAAAGTGTAACATTTCTTCACCAAAATAATACAATAGTATAGAATTTTCCATGTCAAATATTAATAACGTATATAATTTTTCAACCATATGTTACATTAAGTATAGATGGCCAAACATTCCATAACCCAACGGCAGTATCTGCTATGAGACTACATCTATCTGTTATATAATGTCGAGCATTTGAAATCAGCCGTTCGGTTATTTTGAACTTTGTCCATTCAGAAAGCAATGGAAAACTTACAAACATAAAATTGGCTAATAAATCACAAGAGTCAATAAATACTAGGATTGACTGCAATGTCCTGTAAAAAGAGTATGCAAGTAATTTCAAATAATCATGAATATTTGCATAAATTGTACAAAATAATTATGCACATCTGCATAAATTGTGCCGACACTGACCCAGATCTTTTCACTATGTGGCCAAATAATGTTGCTTGCCTCTTTCTGATGTTTATAATATGTCTTTGCATCTTAGCCTCTTTCAAATTCAGAATATTTATTTGAGCTTAAGAAGTAAAACTCAGCCTTTCATAGGTTTCACCTACCAACCCAACAATTTTTAAATTTTTTTGCAAGACTGCTGGCTCTGTTTGCGAAGGGATTGTGAAGGCAATTCGTAATCCTGCATACGGCATTCAGAATACAGCTGCGGGCAATTTGGAAGAAGATCTCCTTGCATTGGTTCCCACACAAAGGTATGAGTGCCGGTCATTCAGAAAGCAAGGCAAACTACTGAATGTAAACTTGCCAAGAAATTACAAGCAGTCAAAATATGCTGAGGTTGACTGTGACATCCTGTAAAGGATATGCAAGTAACTTTTATACCAGACCAAACAGGATGATGCTGTCAGTTTGTGGTAGTTAATAAGTTAAGAAAGTAGACCATCCGATAGTAACCCAGACATACAGGCACAACATGATACACCAACATGTCATAACGGCATGTACTGGGCAGGTTGGCGTACAGTTGGAAAATGACGCTAACAATGGTATATAACGGCATGTATTCAACACTAGTATATACCGCGGAAGCCTGGACAACAACAAGCAATTAGAATGTCAATTTGAGGCCTCCTGTGAAGTGAATAATACTTTAGCTGAAGCAATTAAAATGCAAAGATATAACTCTGCCATATGCACCTGACGAGATACAGTCAAATATGCCCGCCAATAAATTGTGCAGAGTTATTATTTGTTTTCTGTGTTTAAATTCACTAAGAGAATATATTGTTTTGAATTTGACATATTCATGAAGTTTGCATTGTTTATATTATTTGTTGTTCAGGTATTTAAGCTTTCCACATACATCTTTCTCTGTCTTCCTCCCCTGCCTAGTACTTTTCCACATAAGGACCATTTCTCTACTCCACCTCTTCTGTAATTTTGTCCCAAAAATTTGATTTTTTGTTTGTTTGTAAGATTTTAGTTTAAATTTACTTTTCCAGTTGTAAATTAACTTTCTTCCATGCCTTGAGGCATGCTGGGTATAAGCTGATAGCCCTATAATTGTACAGACCAACTGCCACTCGACAGATGATATGCTCAATACTACGCTGGCTGACTCTTCCTCCCAGAATATTTCCAGTTACCTATTTTAGGTCAGGAAACCATGTACATTTAAAAAAAAAAAAATCCCCACCTCAATGGGTATTCAGGCACCTGACTACTGGACCAGCTGGCAAGTGTGCTAACCACTGTGGCTCTTACTTCATATTTACTTTATATACATCTTATAAGCCAGTTTTGTGGAGGAGTTTCAGATGCAATTCGTAAACCCGCATTTGAAACATAGCGGCGGGCGATTTGGCAGGACAATACCTTGCATTGGTTTTCATAAAAAGGTATGAGTGTGGTCTCTCAGAAAGCAATGGCAAATTACTGAATGTGAACATGCCAAAAAATCACAAACAACCCAAAAAATGCTATGGTTGACTGCAACTTTCTGTACAGAATATGCAACTAACTTTTAATATCTTAAACACCTTACAACCATACATATGATGTTTTCAGTTTACAGTATATATGTGTACTGTGTCACAGAGACAACACTCATTAGGCTGATTTGTGTGAAGATATCTGTACCTGGCTTAGGTGGGTTGACCACACAGTCCACAACAGCTTGGCCTGAAATTGGAGGGCACAGTTTGGCTGAAATACTCTTGTAGTAGTGTGCTCTCACTTCTGGCAACAGGTTAATGACCTAAGACACAGACAGTTTTAAAACATTAGACACATTCACACTATATATTCTCTCTCTCTCTCTCTCTTTCTCTCACTCACACACAGAGAGAGAGAGAGAGAGAGAGAGAGAGGGAGAGAGAGAGAGAGAGAGAGAGAGAGAGAGAGAGAGAGAGAGAGAGACCACACACACACACATATATATATATATATATATATATATATATATATATATATATATATATATATATATATATATATATATAAACTAGACCAGGAGCAGACTACCATAGTGATCATGTTCCAGTTATAAAAACAACATGGATAAAACATAAGACTATTATATTAGTAGGACCTTACAGAACATCAGGTTACATCTTGCTTTACTTCAAACAGATAAAGATATTCATTCATCATGTCCCATGCCCTTAAGCATTCGCCATCTCACTCAATCACCAGAGTCGTGGATCAGTTCAGTGTCCTTGTCTTGACCATACCATGTGGCCAAGCCATCCAGGTATTTACTTTTCTGCCTTCCACTTGTTCTCTATTTACTTCTGTGCCTTCCCCTTGTTCTCTTCCCCTCGATCTTGCCAGCTGTCACCAAGTTCTCCAATTTATTTCTTCTCATAGTGTGACCAACAAAATTTTGACCATCTACGTCTAATTTAATCAGTGTACGATTTTCATTTGTTTCTTGTAGGACTTGGTCACTGGTTTTTCTGTCTGTCCATGGAATTCTTTGCATTCTCCTCAGAAACCACATTTCCACAGCCATCAGATGTTTACCATCTTGTCTGCTCATTGTCCAGTCTTCACATCCATACAAAAGTACAGGTTCTATGTAGCACCTCAACACTCTGTTTCTACAAAGATATTAGGAAAAGGTTTAATGTTCCTGTACGGTGTGAGACTGACCACATCACCCACCGAGTGCCGACTGGTCTACAAAATGATCAGTCTAGCACCATATGCCAAACACACATTACAGTGTGTAAAACGGTCCTTACTTTTTTTTTTCCCATTTACAAGTGTTACTGTTAAAATAGTTTGTTGCATATACTTTAAAGGACGTCGCAGTCAACACCAGCAATTTTTCTTGTTGTGATCTCTTGGAAAATTTACGTTCAGTAGTTTGTCATTGCTTTCTGAACGATCCGACCCCATATAATTTCATACAAATCCAATGTAAGGACAGGTCTGCTGCCAAATCAGTCAAAAGCTGTGTTTAGAACGTGGGTATGCAGGATTACAAATAGATAAAATGTCATGGAGATAATACAGACTACTGCACAAACAATGCTGCATGATTCAATACAACAGACATCAAAAGATACCATTATTCAGTATGCAAACAATTGCAAACAAGAAATGGATTGACAGTGTGAAATTCTGCAGAGGACAGATGAAAGAAGAAAGACAAATCAAGACATGAAAGAATATAATAAAATACAGACAGAAATGGTAAACAAATGCAAAGAGGATAAGAAAAATTGGTTGAATCAGAATTGCACAGAAATTTATAAATGACATCTACAACAGTGGGCACATTCCTAATGACCTATTAAAATCAATATTTATAACTCTCCCAAATAAACTAAGTGCTTTAGTATGCTAAAGTTCATTGTACGATAAGTTTAATAAGTTATATGACAAAGCTATTATTGAGGAAAACTATGGGAAGAGTAAGAAACAAGCATCTGTATGTTACCAGGACCCATAATGGAAGCAAAGAATCCTAACACAGTAACCTGCCATGCATGTCATAAGAGAAGACTAAGGAGGGTTGGCAATTCCATAGTAACCTGTAACTGTCAAAATTCAACCAACCATGAATAAGTCTAAAGATAAGCAAGTCTAGGAATGGGCTTTCCAACAATTATGAGTGGATAAAAATGGTTTCAAATTCCCACCACAAGATAAAATAATTACATACTGAATCAGTTAATGGCTTGTAAATGAAGTTATTTTTACTTTAGATACCATGCAAACAAAAAAGTAAATCTAATTTCAGATACTGAACAAACTAAAGTAATTAATCTAATTTTACAAAATAAACAATCTAAAAGATCTAACCTCGGCATAGCCACCTCTGAAGCCACACTCTCCCATGAAACCCTTGGATGCCGACATGAATGATGCCAGCTCCATCTGATCGTACGGTGACCCAAGCTCCATCAATGTCTGCTTGAAGGAGAAAAACGCAGCACCTTTGGCATAAATGTTGTGTTGATAAACTTCATCAGCTAAGATGAAGAGCTTTTCTCGCTTGGCGAACTTGATAATTTCCTGGATGTTCTCCTTGGTGAGCACAGCACCTGTGGGATTACCAGGATTGATGATGACAATGGCTCTGGGCTGGCAATGTGGCCTGGCTTCAGCAATGGAACGCTCCAATTCTGTGACATCCAAAGACCATTTGTTCTTTTCATTCAGATAATAGGGAATTGGATAGGCACCAAACTCTGAAATAGCCGCAGAGTACAGTGGATACTGAGGGATAGGGATCATAAATCCAGCTCGATCATTTCCTCCCTTGGCCGTCAACAGCAAAGTCATGACTGACTTGATGGCATCACTAGCGCCTGTACTCAGAACAATATGAGTAGGATCAGATGGGTAACCATCTCTCTCAGAGATGTACTTGGCAATGTCTTCTCTGATAATTTGAATCCCACAGCTGTCAGAATATGAACCAATGCTATTACCTTTACAGTCATCAAGAATCCTTCTGGCCTTGGCTTTTGCATCTTCAGGGAATAATTCTGAATCCAGCAGATCTGGGTAATTACACAGAGCCAGCACTTGGCGAATGAATGTAATGGGCTTCTGTCCAGTTGCATGGCAATCACCAATGTTTGCCTTAACTACCCGAGTGAAAGGTTTCTTTAGCGCCTGCTTTCAGCTCCTTCTCTATCTCTGTTGCTCTGATCACAATGGGGCCTCGGACAGCGTACTGTAGTTCTATCACATTTGGGTTGAGGGTTGCCAGGTTCAACACGTGTTCATCCAGTGATCCCATTCTGCACTGTGATTACTGGCACTGAGCTGGAACAAGCAAAAACACATTTAAGCCACGATTACAACTGATCACATATTTTCACAACAGAATTGTTCTTTAACACTGGCAGAAAGGTCAATGTATTACTACTGGTTAGAGGGTTAAACAGTACTAAAGAGTGTAGTATTTGACAACCCAAACAACTATGTGTAATTCTTTCACTTAAACATTTAGAAATTTCATAAACTTCTGAAACTTCTACATGACAAATGCGTTTAGTTTCCCAAATTAAATATTGCAAGATTAGTTAGCAAAGTTGATAGGGAACTGCACTGATAAAATCACGAGCATGGTCGGACATGTGTTCGATGCCTGGGCTCATCGCTAGCAAAAATCAGGGAAAGATTGGTCACCTATTCCTCCGTGCATTCAGGCAGACAAAATGGGATGGTGCTATCACATGACAGAGCTATAGCAGGAAAATGCTTCAGGATAAATGTGTGTTATTACTTCTGGTTCAAAGATACTGCAACAGTAGAGTTGAGTTGGGGGGCTGAGTGGTCTCAAGGTATGGTGTCCACCTCGAGTGCTAGAGGTCCCTGGGTCAAGCCCCGGTGATTTTTTCAAGTGGACTTCTAGTAACAAAATTTCCCCTGGTCTCTGGGTAGTGAGGTCGGATGCCCATATGTATTGGAGGTAATGATTAACAGGGACAAATGGTGGCATTCATAATGAGGCTTTAGAGGTGAAATTCTTGGATCACCGCAAGACGAGCTACTGTGAAAGCATTTGTCAAGAATGTTTTCATTAATCAAGAACGAAAGTCAGAGGCGCGAAGACCATCAGATACCTGTCGTAGTTCTCACCATAAATAATGCCAACCAGCGATCCCAGTGGCAAAGTACAGCGAAATGGGATATACTTTGGCTAGCAAATCCTTTGCACATAAAGTCTGAATCAAGATGCCACTGCACACTTGGTCCAGACACTTGTTCTGAGTTCCCTGAACACCTCAAAGTCAATATCCCCCGGGTGCAGGATGCTGAGCCGGCAGCACCTGCAGCCTACCTCATAAGATTTACCAAAGGTGGAAAAATTTCCCAGAGGCACGCAATGGAATATTGCTCGGGTTTATTACAAGGAAAGTCAGTATCTAAAGATCACTGTGTCAGCGCTAACAAAAGTGGTAAAACATCTCATTGGCATGAAATGGAATCTGCTTGGATAACGAATCCATTATGTGGAAGTCCGAAGCAAAAGCTTGCTGTGTGACTGTCATCTGGATACCGGTCCCTCCTGGTGAATGGGAGGCCCAATATACAGAAGTGAGGCTAAGCAGCCATGTGTAGGACGTGGCAATTCCTTGGGTGAGCCCAGTGCCAGAGCGTTATGTATCAGCTCTGCATTTATGGAAGCCTCCTTGGATGGCAGGGAATGCCCATGGTCTGCCCCTGTCTTCCCTTCACGGCTGACCTGGATGTCTTCGGCTGTTCTGAGTAGACCAGCTGGGATAGGGATGACACCTTAACAGTCAGAGTCGAGAAAGCGATCAAAAAGCCCGAATGGGAATATTGCTTGGCTGGCAAATCCATTTTGTGGAAAGTCCAAACCGAAAGCTCACTGAGTGGATGCGATTTATAACCTGACTTCTCCTGGTTTGCGCGGGGAGTAGCCTATGGCGAACGAAATGCCCAATATATGAAAGTGAGGAAGTGAAGCAGCCATGTGCAGGACGTGACGATACCTTGGGTGAGCTTGATACCTTGGGTGAGCTTAATACCAGAGCGCTATGTGTCAGCTCTGCAATTATGGAAGCCTCCTTGGATGACAGATAATACCCATGGTCTGCCCCTGCCTTCCCTTGAGGGTTATACATGATGTCTTCGGCCGTTCCAACTTGACCGGCTAGGATATGGACAGCACCATAACAGTGAGAGTCGAATGTCCTTCGAAGCACCCGGGAAGGTTAACCAGGTCAACAAACACCCGCAGAAGTTGGATGTGTTGGCCTAAGGGCGCAAATAAACTTGGTACAATGCAATTACATCTGAAACAACATTCCGGGTGAATGCAGAAGAAGAAGGGCCAATGCTGTGGCTGGTAGACAAAAGGCAGATGAAACAGCCAGGTATTATAGTTCCAACAAGTACAACTCTGGGGTCGATCCAGCTTTATAAAATGGGTACATTATTATCCGGGAATGGTCTAGAAGAGGAAAGGTCAAAGGAAAGGAACTGGTCACCCCAACCTCACGAATGTCATTGACCTATAATATGTGAAAGCTTGACACTTCACATCAGTACTGCAATCTCTGCCATGCAAATACCTTTAACTAAACAGACTTGCAACTTATACACCATAGCTACCCCGTCACACTGCATGAACAAATAAACATAGCTATCCCGTCACGCTGCATGAACATATAAACATAGCTATCCCGTCACACTGCATGAACAAATAAACATAGCTACCCCGTCACACTGCATGAACAAATAAACATAGCTATACCATCACACTGCATGAACAAATAAACATAGCTATCCCATCACACTCCATGAACAAATAAACATAGCTACCCCGTCACACTGCATGAACAAATAAACATAGCTATACCGTCACACTGCATGAACAAATAAACATAGCTATCCCGTCACACTGCATGAACAAATAAACATAGCTATCCCATCACACTGCATGAACAAATAAACATAGCTATACCGTCACACTGCATGAACAAATAAACATAGCTATCCCATCACACTGCATGAACAAATAAACATAGCTATACCACCACACTGCATGAACAAATAAACATAGCTATCCCATCACACTGCATGAACAAATAAGCATAGCTATCCCATCACACTGCATGAACAAATATTTCAAACACCCAGGGCAAGTGGAGAATTGTTATTCAAATTTCCAAATGATTTTTAGCATGCAAGTATCTTTGTAAAAGAACACCATCTATGATTAAACATTCCGCTGCAGTGAACAGATCTTCACTGCCCATTTTCCCACTACAACATACACCTGCGAGACCTGGACACTTACTAAACAAGCTAAACAGCGCATAAATGCCTTTGAATATAAATGTTACAGATGGGTTCTAAGAATATCTTGGGTACAGAAAAGAACAAATGCATCCATGCGACAAGATCTGAATAATGAAAAAGACTGGCTACTAAAGACGATAACATAAAGAAAATCAAAATATTTTGGTCACTTGAAACGTCATGAAAGTTTGGAGAGAACAATCTTGGAGGGGTATATGCCTGGGAAGAGAAGAAGAAGAAAGCCAAAGAGAAGATGGGTGCAGGATGTGACAGATGATCTCCAGATGGGTGTATCGGACATGGGACGTCTTGCTTATGACAGAGAAGTTTTCCAGACGGTTGTTATGGGAGCAAAGTTCTGCTACTGAATGAATGAATATAATATGTTATACTTAACTGACAATGAGGCATAACTTTACAGCAAAAGTAAATTATCCGTGTGACGATTTTCGTAATTTTATTAATAGTTTTTATCCCAGTGTAAAACAATTATATGCAGAATTTGTCAATTCTGTTGTCTTAAATTGTGCATTTGATGTGTTAGTTTCTTTGATATTATCATCCATTATGGATTCGCACAGAGGGGTAACGAATCAACCCAATAAAGAGAAAAGGATGGGCCGGGTGATTGAGTTTTAGGCAACTTAGCCCGGGAGTTAGACGTGGGCAAGTGAAGAAAACTGGGCCCAAAGGATAGACTCAGGAGAGCTGAGTTGGTTACGGTCGGACTAGAAGGAGAGTCCGGCGTAACAGTCTATTTCACAAAGGCCTGTCGAAGGCAGTATTGTACTCCAAAGGAGCGTGGAACTAATATGTATATCGGTATTCAGACAGGTTCCTGGGATAGTGCATTTTCATCATGTCTATTTATAATTAATAAAGATCTTGTGTGTGCGCAAACCGGTGTTTCTAGTGACTACTAGATGTGGTTATCTGTGATATCTGTGGCTGATCCATCCTGCACTACTCAGTTATATATGCATAATACATAGACCCTAGACACAACCAATTCTAGCTGTTGCAAAGAATTGTGACAATCATCCATTACTTGAGTCATCTTGCTAGTCAACCTAAGTCCCGTTTTGCACTTTCAAGTTACTACAATTCATGCATCAATCATTTTCTATAGTACTTGAACCTCCCTTTAACTTTTCTGACATCAAGGCAGTAACATCAGTGAATGCAAGCTGTTTTTATTATGTCCACCAACTGCAATACCTGACATAGCAATGAGGTCTATACAAGAAAATTATGTCAAGATGACAAGTTTTCTATAGACTTCAAAATATGTCAGCCTGACATATTTTATATAGAATTCATTATATATGCATGCTGATTATATAAGGAAAATAGGTCAGGTGACAACAATACACAACACGCTACAGTTCACCCTAGTTTATATAAAAAAGGTGGTTGTGTATAGTCAAACACAGGTGTTGACAAGAACAGGGAGTGGTCAGATGTCACTGCAGTGTGGCTGGCATCTGGGTAAGATGTTGACCTTGCAAGAAAACGTGAATTCACTTTGATTTCATTTAACCTGTCCTGTACAAAGTGCGTCTTCATAACAGTCTTTCAAAATTGCTCTCTGTCATAAGTTAAATGTCCTGCCTCTTCTCCATTTTCTTTGACTGCCATTGTTTTCTAGGAGTCTGTACAGAAATTAGTCTGTCATTTGTTATTCTTCATATCTCTAAAAAGAGGTCTTCTATCAACTAACAACTATCTGCCAGCTACTCTCAGGCTCAATCCACCTCCTCATAACATGGAGTATGTATAGTGAATAGTTAAATGTATCTCAAGATAACCCTGCAATAAATTGTCAATGTATGATGTAAATTTATGATAATGAAAGCTTATTTGCGGTTGTGTATTGAAGCAATGGCAAACTACTGAGCGTAATCTTGCCAAGAAATCAACAATCAGCTGAAAGATGCTGATGTTGACAGTGGTGTCCTGTAAAGCGAACAAAAGAAAAAAAATTGTTGGGGGGAAAAAAACAATCTTTTCTATGTGGGAATAAACTTATTTTAGATGTAAATACACATAATTGTTTCAAGCTTATCTTCATTCTTGTATTAAAACCCAAAACTGTTTTTTTGTCAATTTCTGTATGATCATCTTCTTGTCATTATCATCTTTTACTGCTATCATCTGTTTTATCATCATCGTGTTTAACATTATAAGATTAGTCAATAAAATCAGTATTCTCATTCCAATAAATTTTTACTTTTGCTTCAGTTATATTAGAGCCAGTTGATATTTTCCCTAGTTAGAGAAAATATGCAGGAATGTCATGATTCTCAAAGTTTATTAATTATATTAAATCATCATGAAGTATCTTGCAGACGGGCTTGAGCGACCATGCTTCTCTGCACATTATGATCTCCAAAGGCATGTGTCAATTTGTGTGTTTACTTCCTTCAGCTGGCCGAGTGGATAGAACGCAGGACTCTCATTCGGGAGACACGGGTTCGATCCCCGGTAAGGTGCGGGAATTTTTTCTGTCGGGGGCAAAAAGAAAATCCTAACCTGCACAGTTCGCGGCGACTGCACTAGCCAGGCGGCCTTTATTCCTCAGGCTCAAAGACCCCTCTGCCATACACCGCAAGGTACTATATTGGCAGTAAATGACAGTTTTGACTTCCTTCTTTGCCATGACACAAGACTGTCAAGAGTTTGCTCTGACTGTCTTCCTCTATCTCTCTTTCCACAAATCTTTCAGTTGTCACAACATGTTCTAGTTTGTGTCTTCTCATAATGTGGCCAAACAATAAAGACTGCCTCTTTCTAAAGTTTGTGATAAGTTGTCTTTGCAACTTAGCTTCCTTCAAAATGCCCAGATTGCTTATTTTGGCTGTCCAAGAAATTTCAGCCTTCTTCTATAAAACAAAATCTCCAAAACCTCAAGGGTAATTTTTGTTTGTTGGCTTGTTTACTAACTATCCAGAAATCGCAGCCATGTTAGAATTAGTTCTATGTAACGTGCAAGAATTATTTTTCTAACTTCTAAAAAATCAAGGACTTACAGCATAAAATGTTCTTTATTTGACAGAATGCAGTGAGAAACTAAGTGGAACCACATGAGGATCCAGTTGGAAAATACTTAGCAAAGTTTATCAACAGAGCATATGACCACATCTGGAATATGGGTCAACTGTTCAGTATCGAAAACCACACTACAAGAGCTGGACAAGGTGCAAAATCAAGCACTTAAGAGTCACCACAGGACTCCCCTATAGTGGAGATGGAGAAGATGGGGAGGACACAAGCACTGAGATACGAAAACGCTAATACAAGCAGACAAGTTTCTCAGCTTGCCAGGCCACCCTACGAAGAACAGATTTAAAAACTTAGCCATGGGGCGGTTGAAAATAAGCAATTTTATCCATCAAGCCAAACGACTCTGCAGAGAAACCACTGATCTGCCCACAGTTAGTATCCCCCTGAAAAATATTCCAGAGTGAACTCCATGGAAAGAGGAACATAGACTATCACTACAAATCCAGACAAATGTGAGAGGAATAGTTGACAAGTAAGAACAGAGTAGTGTACAGCATAGAACAGCCACTCTCAGCTTCCTCGATGAAGAATACCCATAGGACCTCTGGATCCAAGTCTGCACAGATGGGTCAGCCCAAAATTCTGTTTGAAATGGAGGAACGGGAGTGTACATAGAATACCCAAATAATACTAGGGACACGGCCAGAGTACCAACAGGAAAGTACTGCCATAACTATGATGCTGAAATTGAGGATGGTATACAACCTGTGGTGCTACTGACAGAAGAAAAATTAGTACTCGAGGCGCTCCTGTCTGGGAAACTGCCAGTACTAAGGACACTATTTTCAGAACTTAGCAGTCAACATAAGGTCACCATACAATGGATGCCATCCCACTGTGAAGTACCCGGAAACGATAGAGCTGATCGATTAGCTAAGGAAGGGGCAAAAAAAGAACAGCCTGATGTGCCCGTTACATACCAGAACAAGTCATTATTCTGTGCCTCAGAACAGGACACAACAGACTACGCAACCATATGTATACAAAATTCAAGATTGGTGAATCAGCCATGTGCACATATGGACTGGCGTCGCAGACAGCAGATCATATACTCCAGACTGCCCAAAATACAACATATCTAGGCAAACCTTCTGGCCTAGAGAGACAACAGTGGAAGGTAAACTCTATGGACCGCTGAGTGAACTAAAAAAGACAGTTACATTCATACAAGAGACAACATTGCAGTTATAGGCATATTTGAAGGAAACGAAAGAAGAAGACAGAAAGCAGTTTTTGCTTGTCCTATTCTGTTCTTTGCCAGCTCTGTGGCAAAGGGGTTGCGGATGCAGTTTGTAATCCCGCATACTCACATTCAAAACACAGCTGCTGGCGACTGGCAGCAGACCGCCTTGCGATGGTTTTTTACAAAATGGTATGGGTGCCGGTCGTTCAGAAAGCAATGGCAAACTTCTGAACGTAAACTTGCCTAGAGATCACAAACAGCAAAAGAAAAAAAATGCTGGGGTTGACAATGACATCCTGTAAAGGATATCATCATCATCATCATCATCAAGTGCCTTGCCAACTGGCGTGGGCATTCATGTCTCTCCACAGATTTTGGTCTTTGGTGTTTTGGATCAACTCTGCTGATGATATTCCTCCATGCCACCATCTCAATCCATCCAGCATCATTTCTCTTGGTCTTCCTCTGCCTCTCTTCCCCCTCAATCTCTCCAGTTGTCATGATATGCAGCTGACTAATTCTGTTCATTTCTGTGATGATCTTCCATGTGATGTTATCCATGCAACTAGATATTTAAATGAAATATTAATCATTAATCTTATATTTGAAAGGAAAAAATTAACTGAGTAGTAATTTGACAAATCACCACTGTGTTGTATTGCATTGTCCCATTAGTAAAGCTCATGAAACAGCCATGCAAAGTTCAAATCGCCACTTATAGAAGGCCAAGCTGAGGCTCCACAGAGGTACCAGCTCGATTAAATTTCTAAAATGATTTCACAAACATTTAAGTCAAATAGGCCCATCTCTCATACAGTGCAGTTCGTAATCCCGCATACCGCCTTCGAAACACAGCTGGGCGATTTGCCAGCAGACCACCTTGTGTTAATTTTCTTATGAAATGGTATGGGTACCGGCCGTTCAGAAATCAATGGCCAACTACTGAACGTAAACTTGCCCAGGAATCATGAACAGAAAAAAAAATGTTGGGGTTGACTGTTACATCCTGTAAAGTAGTGTAAAGGATATGCAACTAACTAACTCACATTACTGATTACATCATAGACAAGTCACATTTTAAAAAAAAAAAAATTATGTTGAACAGAATGAACACTGCTAACTAACTAGTAAACTACATTACTACATTTACATTAGCAAGTAAAGACATATTTGAGACATACATCACAAATAATTAAAGTTAATTTTACCAAAAGAAAAGTAGTATATGTTTCTAGCAGAGAAATGCAATAAACTAAAGCGATGTGATAATTTTGATCCAAGCTGTGAGACACCAGAAACCACAACTGAGGTAACCCAACAAGGCAGATCTGGTTGCCTCTATCAGCAGACACCGACCGATGCGCCGACGAGTTACGTCCCCGGAGCATACGCATATCCGCCGAGGTCAGGGGTCAAGCTGGATCATCCCATTGTAAGTCTGCCCGGTAGTACAAAGTACGGCCAAGATAACGGAGAGTGTTTGCAGGGTTAGGCTTTCAGGTATTCGAGGTTAATGGTCGATAAAATATGGATGATCGGTTCTATTCACTTCGATCTTCCATTCTTAACAGAATAAGAAGAAACAAACATAAGTAGGTCAACGTTGTCTTCTGCTCCCGGAGACCAGACAATGAGACACTTGAATCACATTCACATGCTTAGCATGAATGTTCTTGTTCTAGGTAGCACTTCTAATTTAGAAATTGTTGCCTGGGTAGAGACTTATTTGGCCTGCTTTTTTCGATGTATAATTGCTGTGGAATTTTTAATTAAGCACACGGGTCACGGCGTTTTCGTGTTTGTTCTAGAAAGTTAAACGTTCTATTCGTTATCCCAGATTTAATGAGGAGCATTAAGCATATGCCATACATTGTACCAGTGTTAGATTTTGAACGAAATCCAAAGTCTACACTGTGAAATGAACAGTCTGCTCGAACCAGAGGAAGACGTCGTAACTTCTTAAATACTCAGGTCAAACATTCTGAGTGTTTGCCTCTATTCCTCTGTCTGTTGTTTAACAATAGTTTTCTCATAATTTTCACTTTCATCGTGGAACTAAAGACCGACAATCCTGGAAAATTTTGCAAAACTATGAATGTATTACAGCAGTGGTTCTTAACCGGTGGGGAATGCCCCCCCCCCCCCCCCCGAGGGAATTTTAGGGTATCCAGGGGGGGGGGGGGGAATTAAGATTATTTGAAGATCGCATTGATACAAGAACCAGTTACTTGATATTGTTTTTCCCTCTAAATGTTACGGTTCTGTACTTCTCGCCCTAATGAAATTCGTTTTATAACGTTAGTAGACTCACAAATCACGTTTTATGTAGATGTCTAGACTTGTTATTAAATTTAGCTTCCATTTTTATGTATCGGCACGATCCATAAAAGGGTGGGGGAGGGAATTTATAGGGAGGAAATTCGAAAAGGGGGGGGGAATGTTCTGAACATATGGTAAAGGGGGGCAAGAGCCAAAAAAAAAAAAGTATTAAAAAAATAAAAAATAAAAAGTTCCAAGGACTTGTGCTTTCACGCATCGAGTATGCCCTGGCCATCCTCACTGTCAGCCCTACACAGATTTGAAGACTTGAAAAGGTACAAAACGAAGCCATGCGCATCATTTTGGGCTGCACGAGAGACACCAGCTGTGTAGCAATGAGATACCTCCTTGACTTCCCGACAATGGAACACAGGATCAAGATCTGGAGAGCTCGTGCATACTTAAAAATAAGTGCAGATGAGCAGCACCCTCTGCATGACGCTATATTCAGAGAAAAGGGTGACAGGCTAAAGAGGGGCAAATCATGGATGGGTCGGGCGGAAGATGTCGTCAGACAAGTCTGCAGTCTTACCAGTATCAACCCCGGCAAGGAATGGGTGCCGGTGCCTCCAGCTTTTAAGTGCACTTTCTCCTGCATTATCACACTTGACAGACGGTGCAGAGAGCAGAACCCTGCC
The DNA here is from genome assembly GCA_014155875.1 of Cepaea nemoralis. Lineage (NCBI taxonomy): Eukaryota > Metazoa > Mollusca > Gastropoda > Stylommatophora > Helicidae > Cepaea > Cepaea nemoralis. The sequence goes on from JACEFZ010006816.1 coordinate 29,596, forward strand.
GCTGTCAATGCAGAGGTTAACGCGCTCATCTATGAACACTCAGATAGCCCCGAAGTGCTCATCTATACAGATGGATCTGTGGTAAAGCAGCAGAGAAGTGCGTGGGCATTTACAGCCCGTTCAGCGGGCCGAACCGTTCAAGAATCCAGTGGTGCCCACTCTATAACCACGAGCAGCATGACGATGGAGGTGATGGCAGTTACACAGGCTTTCATATGGCTGGAGTCACAGCATTATACCAACGTGTGTGTACTAAGTGATTCAATGAGCATGATTCAGAAGGTCGAAGCTGGATCTGTACGTAGACAGTGGACTGAATCGCTGCGGAAGTCTGTTGTCCGTAAAGTCACCTTCATCTTCGTCCCGGGACATGCGGGAGTCGAGGGAAATGAACGAGCTGACAAACTGGCTGGCTCTGCACCCCCTGTAGATGGCCAGCCCATGGATCGTGCCGATGTTATTAACGTCCTTAAAGATATGGCGAGAACAGAGGACTTTGGCGTCAAAGATTCCACATCGCTGTCCAGGATGAAAGACCTGGGAGTAAGAATCGGCACAGCCAGACGCGAGAGATACATCGGGAAAACAAAGCGCCTCGTCAACCAACACAGAACTGGCACTATTAGCCACCGGACGCTGATGCATATGCTGGGGGGGGGGGGGGGGGAAGGAGATCTGAGCACCTATGGACATGTCCGGAGTGCAACGAAGATACCCCAACTGATAGATAACTGAAGGGCCAAAAAAGGGTTGAGAACCACTGTATTACAGTTATTATCTTCTTCTTCTTCTTCTTCTTCTTCTTCTTCTTCTTCTTCTTCTTCTTCTTCTTCTTCTTCTTCTTCTCGCAATGGAGCACAGGCCTTCAACCAAATGATGCCATACTCTTTGTAGACTTGATCATGATTAGTTGGATTTCCAGCTACGTTTTTTTTTAAAACGGAATCAGCCAGTCATTCGCCAATCTCTTAAGTCGCCTCTTAATTAAGATGTACATGGTAGGTTACAGAGAAACAGTAAATCATCCAAACAATTTTGTGCAGACAGAAAGACTTCGTTTTATATTTGCGATTACCGTGAAAATAACAAAGGTAATCATTCGAACAATATCAATGACTATGTGTTTCACGTATTTCATCAAACTTTCTATTGGCGCCGAATGTTGAGTGGCCCTTACCAAATCAGACATCCCACTTTATGCCAGCAGCTTCGACAGAGAAGTGCAATTGGGAGGATACACGTCTTATCCTGGTGCGAGAAAATGCTATCTAAGATTAAATGTCATGGCAGGGTGAACTAGGATCTAAGCCTTGGACGGCAACTGGTATAGGATCGAAGCTCCGACAGGCGGACAATTAGAGCATCGCTTTGCTCATCCGGCAGTTTCTGCAGCTTATCTTGTTTCAGATGTATCGTTGTTACCTTTCCCCTGGAGTAAACTTTTCAGGCCGAGAGAGGGATAATGTTGCATGGGCAAAACATTGTCCCTACAGATCAGCCCTGACCTTGTGCTATGGAGAGGTTATTATGCCTTTTTTTTAAAAGCACAATAACTATCGTCTGTCAAGACGGCAATGTGCCAATATAATTCATTTATTCACTTCATATAATATACAACATAACAATATGCACCTGATGATAGTCAGCTAAATATGCCAGGCATAAATAGAGCAACCTTTTGTTTGTGACTTCTTTGTTTACATTTACAAAGAGAAAACATTAAATGATATTGTTATCATTTATAAACGATGTAACTTGAAGAGATTAGAAAAAAAATCGCCATGGCGAAGGTAGCCTTTTGCAAGATAAAAAACATACTGACCAATAAAAAGATGGCAATTGCTACGAGAAAAAGAGTGTTGAAGTGCTACATGTAACCTGTACTTTTGTATGGATGTGAAGCGTGGACAATGGGCTGTCAAGCTGAAAAACATCTGATGGTTGTGAAGATGTGGTTTTTGAGGAGAATGCAAAGAATGCCATCCAACGACCGAGTCCTACAAGAAACAAATGAAAATCGTAAACTGATTAGAGAAATTAGACGTAGACAGTCAATATTTTTATTGACATATTATGAGAAGAAATACATTGGAGAACTTGGTGACAATTGGCAAGATCGAGGGGAAGACAACAAGGGAAAGACAGGGAAGTAAATACCTGGATGGTTTGACCGTGTGGCATGGTAGAGACAATGACACTGAGCTGATCCACGACTCTGGTGATCGAGTGAAATAACAAATCATGACTGCCCACGCTTACCGGCATGACGCATGATGGATGGATGGATGCACTATGACATATGTGTGGTAACCTGGAGGAAGCTAACATATTTTTTTAGATAAAGTTACTGAATTTCTGAAGTTCAGAATCGATATCGCTACCCTTGAAAGATTGCCACTGCCATGTAGCGAGTCAGCGTGAATGACGTAATGAATAAGTTACAAAGAATTTGTACAAAGTTGTACACATTTTTTTCAGATTTGCTTACTTGCCAGATTATATAACATTTTGCGGACATTCGTGCCCTGTCAACCCGACACTGTTCGAGTGATGTTGTGTAGTGACATTGCAGAGATGACGATGGTGAATTCATTCGTGCCTTGTCAACCAGACACTAATTCGAGTAATGTGGTGTAGTGACATTGCATAGGCGAAAGATTGACTTGCAGTCCCAAATCCAGGGGGCAAACTCAATTCGGGGCTATGAT
>JACEFZ010006817.1:0-10000 GCA_014155875.1 Cepaea nemoralis
AAAGGGTACTGTATTGGCAGTAAATGACAGTTTTTTATAATGCATTAATAATGACAATGACAAAGACCTGTGCGCAAAAAAAAATTGTGTACCACTTAGGAAGCGACTCGTGCGATGAAACTCACCAAATAAATGTAAATTGCATGCAGAATCCGAAAATGCATATAAAAATATTAGATATTAACCGATCAAGCTTAAAATAAACCGATAGATATGAGTGGTGCGTCGTCGCCATTCAGCCCATTGATTTTCAATGGCAAAAACCTGTGGGCAAACAAAACATTTGTGTACCACTTAGGAAGCGACTCGAGCGATGAAACTCACCAAATAAATGTAAAAATTGCATGCAGAATCCGAAAATGCATATAAAAATATTAAGATATTAACCGATCAAGCTTAAAATAACCGATAGATATGAGTGGTGCGTCGTCGCCATTCAGCCCATTGATTTTCAATGGCAAAAACCTGTGGGCAAACAAAACATTTGTGTACCACTTAGGAAGCGACTCGAGCGATGAAACTCACCAAATAAATGTAAAATTGCATGCAGAATCCGAAAATGCATATAAAAATATTAAGATATTAACCGATCAAGCTTAAAATAACCGATAGATATGAGTGGTGCGTCGTCGCCATTCAGCCCATTGATTTTCAATGGCAAAAACCTGTGGGCAAACAAAACATTTGTGTACCACTTAGGAAGCGACTCGAGCGATGAAACTCACCAAATAAATGTAAAATTGCATGCAGAATCCGAAAATGCATATAAAAATATTAAGATATTAACCGATCAAGCTTAAAATAACCGATAGATATGAGTGGTGCGTCGTCGCCATTCAGCCCATTGATTTTCAATGGCAAAAACCTGTGGGCAAACAAAACATTTGTGTACCACTTAGGAAGGCGACTCGAGCGATGAAACTCACCAAATAAATGTAAAATTGCATGCAGAATCCGAAAATGCATATAAAAATATTAAGATATTATCCGATCAAGCTTAAAATAACCGATAGATATGAGTGGTGCGTCCGTCGCCATTCAGCCCATTGATTTTCAATGGGAAAAACCTGTGCGAAAAACCAATGTTTTTGTACCACTTAGGAAGCGACTCGAGCGATGAAACTTACCATATAAATGTAAAATTGCATGCAGAATCCGAAAATGCATATAAAAACATTAAGATATTAACCGATCAAGCTAAAATATACAATTACTAACTAATATCACAAGAAATTCAATTTTTCAAAGACTGAAGGGGGAAACTTACCCACATTCTGCGAGTTCAAAATGGCAGACTGACCTTTGGTCATGAAGCCAAGATGGCGCCCGTGGTTGTTATGTGTTATTTGAAGGTATCCAATCAGAAATACCAGAACCACTTATAATCGACAATGACTCGTTGACACGGCGAAACCCTTCTGCGCACGCGCGGAAAAAATGGTTTCCGGTAGAAGTCTGTTTACAGTATACGGTTCACGCTACTCATAGTTCATACTGAAAAGAAAAAAAAAGAATAAACAACAGCCCCAAAACACCGAGGTTACGAACCCCAGCTATTCATACACAAGACCCCACACTATTTATAACATTAACATAAACAGACGTTAAGTCAACAGCGATGTATGTATCATTGTATGTAGTTACCAGAAGCCAGAAGAGGTACAACTAGAACATGTGTCCACGGCCGGTGCCTGTGTCATAGACCGGCCATTACGAGATCACAGATGGGGCAGGCCGGAAGTAAACATTGTCGTCTGCTCGCCTCCAATCTCGTCCAGGCCACTGGTCTAACTTCCTCAATCCGTTCTTTCGCGATTATTTCCAGATTTTATATCAATTCATCTTATTTTCTTTATCATTCTTGTATGAACTATCGGAATACAACAAGATGTGTAATGCTGGGATCTAAAAGGGACGTATAAGTTTGATTCTTGCGGAGAAACTTGCACAGCTGTTTCTCAGAGTTTCTGTCAGTTCCTCTTTAGTCTTTACTCTTTACTGGCTTACTCCCCTATCCTATCCTATGGCGGGTCTACCTCCAAGAGATCGGTCGAGGAGTTTGAGTTTGTCAGTGAAGAATAGGTCGCCGTTGGAGACACTGGAACATATGGGGTTTCCTAGGGATCGAGCGTAAGATTTTGATTTGTTGCGTTTGTTTAAATGTCGCAGTCGTCAATTCAATAGGTTGACGTTGCTTATTCTCTGATGAGCTCTGTTTGTTTGTGCTGCCTAAGGTTGTTTATACTTTATTTTATCACACAACTTTAATCTTTGGGATAGATTCTGATTATTCACATACGTCTGTGAATAATACCGAGCGTTATCCACAGACGTCTGTGAATAATACTGCGCGTTATCCACAGACGTCTGTGAATAATAATATTAATACTGAGCGTTATTCGCAGACGTGACGTTTACTTCGAAAATGGTACTTTCTTGCTCTTGATTCCGCCTATCTGTGCTCGGGCTCTTCTGCTGTGCAAGTATGCTTGTGCCCATTTTCTTCCATTGACTTCTGTCCATTCACGTTAAACGGCAGCTTCCGCAAATCCATAGAGAAAACTTCATTTCTCAGTTCTATATTTTAGTTTGGAACGTTTAATTATGTAATGTAATGTTTAATATTTTTTATTAAATTTATTTTTACAAACAGCAGCAAAAGATAGTTAATGATTCATCAACTTCTGGTTTTGTCCCAGTCAGTCATTGCACGTTAATACACTTAAGCTTAGTTTTCATTTTCGCTCTTTCTACCCCATATAGTTGTTACTTACTTTTAACCTGCATGAGTTGTGCTATTTCTAGCATTTTCGATCATATTTTCAAATTGAGTATTTACTAATGAGACCATCACAGATAGATTGGCCTTGAAAAACCACTTCTAATGGTAATTCAATGATGTCAATTCTAAGCGGAGATATTCACATATGGTATCGGTAAATCCATATAAAAAATTGAGATGATTTTCCTAATTTCAGGAAAAAAAGTGTGTCCATAGCGGGTCATAGACGGTTGTGAAAATTGACTTCAGTTATATGTTCCGTCATGTTAAATTATCCACACAAAAAATAGTACAAGCATACAAATAAATTATTAATAATCTTTAAACATGTATTTTAACTTTAGTAGTTAAAAATGCACGATGTGAGCCGATTCCGATCGATATTCGCGTCGGCTGCCATCTTGAGTTTCCATTCACATGTCGGGAGAGAAAATTTTATCCTACCACTTCTCCATGACGGTCCGCAATGAAACTCTCCAAATTTATGTAAAAATTAATGCATAATTCAAAAATGCATCTAAAATTAATCTACGATTTCTAAGACATGTGCTAAAAAAAATAAAATTACTTACTTTGTGGCAAATAATTAATTATATTTAAAAGCCATGATAATTTAAGCCAATCGCTGTGCACGGAATATTAGGGGGACCTTTTCTGCTGAAGCCAAGATGACCTGTGTTATTGTCATGTCATATTTGAATGAATGAATGACGTCGAAAGCATGAATGGTCTTTAGATAGCCATTTTTGGGGACATCATGGATAATTGCTGGGTGGTGCGGTATATCACTTCCGTTTTCAATGCGGGTCGCTGCACACGGTCGAATAGGCCAATATTTCTTGATTTCACAGACTAACAAGGGTGAAGATGCAAGCATTTTTGTGTGGAGTGGCATCATCAGACACACACACACACACTCTTCATCTGGTCTCTCCCCTCACTCTCTTTGTTTCAGGTTCTCTCTTCCTCTTTTTCTTTCTTCTCTTTTGTTCCTCTCTCACTTCATGTATCTCTACTCACTGAGCATGCTTAGAAAGGTGAGGACAGGCATGCTTCATGCAGGGTGGCATGCTTCAATTAAAATATTAAAAATAGAGAGCATATGTTGGACATGCCGGTGTGTTGGAAAATGAGCTGTCAGACAGATTGGCTTTGTCTGCATCATTGGGTGGGTCTGCAATGTTGGATGAGCCTGCACTGTTGGGTGGGTCTGCACTGTTGAGTGTGTCTTCACCTTTATTGTTGGATGAGTATGCACTGTTGGGTGGGTCTACACTGTTGGGAGGGTCTGTATTGTTGGATGAGTATTGCACTTTTGGGTGGGTCTACACCTTTACATGGGTCTGTATTGTTGGATGGGTATGCACTGTTGGGTGGGTCTACACCATTGGATGGGTCTGCACTGTTGGGTGAGTTTGCACTCTTGGGTGGGTCTGCACTGTTCGGTGGGTCTATGCCACTGGGTGGAATATTGGTGCATGATAAAGCAGTTGTGGTCAGGGCCGTTTTGGATCATGTGTATAGTGTGGAAGGACAGATACAGCATCATTGCCTGGAGAAAATGGTATAGCGAAGAGTGATCAGAGGATCTGGCCAACACTCAGGACTCTGAGGTAAGGCCAGACGGACACATAATAAGATGCAGAAGTAGGATATATCAGCTGAAAGATGCAAATATCGCAGCTGTGCTGTAAACTTACATGACACAGTTATCCAAAAACACCAAACAATTATTGAATGAACGATGAAGAAGAAGAAAAAATATTATTGACATTAATGTCTGTTATTAAATGTTATTGATGTTAATATGTGTGCATTATTCCTACCCTTTAGTGAGAAAGCAATTGCTGCAACTGGAAACCATGGTGTGCAACCAGCTGCTGAGTGGTAAGTAGCATATATACAGATATATATATATATCATGTGCCATGCCGGAAAGCGTGAGCGGTCATGACTCGCCATTTCACTCGATCACCAGAGTCATGGACCAGCTCAGTGTTCCTGTTTCGACCATGCCATGTGGCCAAACCATCCAGGTATTTTCTTCTCGGTCTTCCTCTTGGTCTATTCTCTTTGATCTTGCCAGTTGTCACTAAGTTCTCCAATCCATTTCTTCTCATAACATGTCCAAACAATTTTGACTGTCCACATCTAATTTCTCTAATCAATTTACGATTTTCATTTGTCTCCTGTAGTACTTGGTTATTGGTATTTCTGTCTGCCCATGGTATTCTTTGCATTTTCCTCAGAAACCACATTTCTGCAGGCATCAGATGTTTTTCAGCTTGACTGCTCATTGTCCAAGTTTCACATCCATACAAAAGAAAAGGCTCTATGTATCCCCTCAACACTCTTTTCTCGTTTCAATTGACATCTTTTTATTGATTATTTGGTTGTTTCGGGATTTGAAATTTAAATATTGAGCACAACCCACTACTGGCAACGCTGATCAGTATTCTGGTATGAACCTAAGGCCTATCCACGTCAATATGGAAGCACTATACTCGAGTTTCGACTCTCGTTTGAGCTCGTACAGTAGTGCGTATCCCTGACTGGATCCGGAAACAAGCCTTGGATCACTGGCGTGTGAAGCGGGTATGTAACCACGCGGCACACGCTGGACACGCCAAATTATCATAAACTGAAAACCACAACGTTACCCATCGTAGGCTATGTTTTTCATTTTGCTAAAGACTATTTTCACCATGGCAATTCTTGTTCTAATCTCTTCAAGACATCTCCCATCAGATGTTATGACTGTTTCAAGATAATTGTACCGATTCTTCTTCTTCTTCTTCGTTCATCCGGAGTTTTTTTTCGGATGTGATTGCGTTGTGCCTGTTTACAGCAGAGCTGCGTTCTTGCGCCGTTAGGCCGACACATCCGACTTCTGCGGGCATTTGTTGACCGGGTTAACCTTCCCGGGGGTTTCTTAGGACGTTTGACTCTCACTGTTGTGGTGTTATCCCCCATCCCAGCTGGTCCATATAGAACAGCCAAAGATCCTGGTCAGCCCTCAAGGGAAGGCAGGGGCAGACCATGGGCATTCCCCGCCATCCAAGGAGGCTTCCATAATTGCAGAGCTGATACATAGCGCTCTGGTACTGGGCTCACCCAAGGAATCGTCACGTCCTGCACATGGCTGCTTAGCCTCACTTCCGTATATTGGGCCTTCCGTTCACCATAGGCTGTTCTTCCGGAAACCAGAAGTATGCAGTCTGCAGATGACATCCACACAGTGAGCTTTCGATTCGGACTTTCCATGTAATGGATTTGCTATCCAAGCAATATTCCATTTCGTGCCACTAGGACACTTTTCCACCTTTTATGAAGTCCACACAGTGGGCTTTAGATACGGACTTTCCACGTAATGGATTTGCTATCCAAGCAATATTCCATTTCATGCCACTAGGACACTTTTCCACCTTTTATGAAGCCCACACAATGGGCTTTTGATTCAGACTTTCCACGTAATGGATTTGCTATCCAAGCAATATTCCATTTCGTGCCACTAGGACACTTTTCCACCTTTTATGAAGCCCACACAGCGAGCTTTCGATTTGGACTTTCCACATAATGGATTTGCTATCCAAGCAATATTCCATTTCATGCCTCTGGGTCTTCATGCACCTTTAAATGTCAACCTGTATGTAGTTAAAGTAAGCTGCGGTCAACTTGAGCTTGTTGATATCTCCATAGAGCTTGTCCTCAAATGAAGCAGGTGTGGGCCAAAATATCTTTCTCTGTTCTGCATACGTTGGGCAATCCTGCAGCAAATGTTTTGCTGTCATTTTTCCAGTTCTACAATTACATTCATCGGTATCTCCTATCTTTAGTTTATTGAACAAGTGGTATTTCAGCCTGTTATGTCCTGTGCGGAGTCTGAAGATTGCTACTTGTTCTCTTCGGTCGAGTTTGTAATATGCATCATCCTTCTGATGGCCTGGATGCTCAGATTCCCATTTGGTTCTATAAGTGCTTTTTATCAACCTCTTTGCCTCATTATAGGTTATGTCTATGTCAGGCTGTGGTAGTCGTCCGCCCTCTTTTGCCAGTCTGTCAGCCTCTTCGTTTCCAGGTATACTGCAATGTGATGGGATCCACTGTATTACAACTTTTTTGGATTTCTGGCATAGACCATGGAGTGCTGCTCTTAGGTCAGTTAGTTCTGTGCTGTTATTGCTCTTGAGTATTGAGACAGCTGACTTTGCATCTGTGAAGATAGCTATTTGCTTCTCTTTATTTTCCTCCATCAGGAGCATTTCTGCTGCAGTTTTCAAAGCCTCTACCTCCGCTTTGAAGTTACTTGAAAATTTTCCAGTTGCCATTGAATGTGTTTTTTTCACTCCATTTTTTAAATTTAGGAGAATTCCTCCTCCTCCATTCTCTATTGAATTTTTGGCTGATCCATCTGTATATGCATGGGTCCAATTCCTGCTTGGGTAATGTTCTTTTATGTAGTTTAGGGTTATTTCTCTTCTTTCGGTTTCATGCTGAGTGTTCTTTTTCTCAATACCAGGAATGTTTTCTATCATCTCAGGCAGTTGCTGCTGTCTCCAAGCTGGGAACTTGTGTGCATTGTGTATGGGCTTGACTGTTGATATGTTAAGTATAGGATCTGCCCTAATCCTTCGTTTTGCAGTTTCTACAAAGTTGCTACGCTTCAGTCTTCCCTTTCCAAAACCATTAAATCTGTTGTACATAGGGTGGTCTGTCAATCTTCTAAATTTTTCTGCTTGTTGCTGGGCTCTGCTATCTCTTCTATCCTGCATTGGTTGTAAACAAGTGATCTTTTCTAGTTCATTAATAGGCGTTGTCTTCAGGCTTCCAGTTATGATTCGCATTCCTTGGTTTTGGACTCTACTTATTTTGTTAAAGTTTGACTTAGCTGCTGTTGCCCAAGCTGCAATGCCATATTCCAGTACTGGCCTCACCCGTCCAGTATATAACTTCTTGAGAACTTTCTCATCTGCTCCCCACGTTGTACCAGCAAGCTTTTTCATGATTGCCATTCTCTGCCTTGCTCTTGTTCGATTTTTCTCAACCTGTGTCTTCCATGTCAGGCGACGATCAAAGGTGACTCCTAGATAGTTTGGATTTTCTTCATGGCGCAATATTTTTCCATTCAATACCAGCTTAGGTTGCTGAGTTTTATTTGAGAGGGAGAACACTGTGCATGTTGTTTTCTCCTCACTTATCTTCACTAGCCATGATTTTGACCAGTCCTCTAGCGCTAATAAGGCTTGCTGTATTCTGCTGTTAGCTGTACTAATATATTCTTCAGATGTCCATATGGCTAGGTCATCTGCAAAGGAGGATGTGTGTACTCTGGCTGGAAAATTTTCTGTGATGTCATTTATATATGCTAGGAATAATGTTGGTGAAAGAACTCCTCCTTGGGGGACACCTTGCTCCAGCAGCATCATTTTGCTTGTTTGTCCTTGTACTTTTGTCCTGGCAGTTCTGTTCTCAAGGTAGTGGCTGATCCATTTATACATTTTTCCACAAACATGCATGTTTTGCAGTTTTACTTTCAGTCCTTCCTTCCATACTTTATCAAATGCTTTTTCTAAATCTATCCAGACTGCTAGTGTGTGCTTTTTCTCTTGGAAGGCATCCTCTATTTCCTGAGCTATATAGGTTATTTGATCTTCAGTGGATCTGTATTTTCTGAATCCTGCTTGGTGTGGTGTTAAGAGTTTGTTTTCTTCCAGATGCCATGTTAGCCTGCCATTGATAATGCGTTCCATTAATTTTCCTACACAGCTAAGTAGACTGATAGGTCGATAGCCATTTGGTTCTTCCAGGTCTTTTCCTTTCTTTGGGACTGGTATTAGTATAGCTTCCTTCCATGCCTGTGGGACTATTCCTCTCTTCCAGCTGTTATTTAGGACTGCTAGTAGTTTCTTCTTTGCCTTGGTGCCTAGTCCTATTAGCATTTCATTTGTGATTCCATCCTTTCCTGGTGATTTCTTCTTTTTTAGGGTATTCATTGCCTGTTCCATTTCTTCCATTGTTAGATTTGCCATCATATATTCTGCTGCTGTCTCTTTATTTCTATGATGTATCTGTTTGTCTTTGATTGCTTTCTTCTGTTCGGTTGTAATATCAATGTGGTTTGCATTTGCATAGTGTTCCATTAGTGCATTTGCAGCCTTTTTGCCTGTAAGCAAGGCATTTCCTTGTTTAATTGTTATTTGTTTGTTTCTAGGTCCTTCATTGTTCATGGCTTTCACTAGTTTCCATAGTTTGTTTCCATCCCTGTCAAAATTCAGGTTTTCTGTTTTTTCCCTCCAACAATCTCTTGTTGTTTGATTTACTGTTCTTTTATATTTTGCTGAGATGGCTTTGAGAGAGATGTTTGCTTCAATTGTTTGTTCTCTCTCTGCTGTCTTCCTGGCATCTTCAACTTTGTCCTCCAAACTTTGTAGTTCTTCAGTCCAGTATGGTTTGTAATTTTTCCTCGCTCCTCTTGGAATGGACTCAGTGGCTGCCTGTATTATCGCTCTGTTTAGACTTTCCACCATTTGCTTTATGTTGCCATATCGTGTATTTATGTTTTCACAATATTTGTCTGTTAGTATGGCAAATCTGTCCCAATCTGCTCGTTTGTAATTCCAGCGGGGCAAGGGCTTTTGCTCCTGTGGAACATACTCCATATTCATTTCAAGCTTGATTGGTCTGTGGTCACTACCTGCTAATTGGTCCAGCACATGGCGATCGATTTTGTGGAGGATGTCTCCTGTGCAGAAAGCTAAGTCTGGGGTAGAAGTGGTAAGCCATCTTCTGGAGTAGAAGCTCGGTGTGTCATCCGCTTTGTTGAGTAGATGGAGATTTGAGTCTATTTCCCAGTCCTCCAATTCATCTCCTCTTTTGTCAGTATCTGGGTATCCCCATCTTTCTGAACGGCTATTAAAGTCTCCGACAATAATGCAGTTTGTGTCAGTTATTTTCATGTTTGAGAGTGTAAGGTCCTTATCTGCTGGGCTATACAGATTGTAGATTCTTATTTTCACGTCCTTTATCATTATATCAACACCTATAATTTCCGTTTGGTTGTTAGAGATCACAGATACTTCGCTGCAAGGTATTGTATTTCGTGTAAGTATTAGAACTCCTCCTTTGTGTCCTTCGCGGTCGAAACGTGTGGCCTGATATCCTCTGACTGAGAATTTGTGATTGGCGTTGAGGTGTGTCTCTTGAATGCATGCCACATCT
>JACEFZ010006817.1:15000-28200 GCA_014155875.1 Cepaea nemoralis
TCTTCAAGTATGGTTCATGTAATTTAAGTCATGGGTGTGTTCACCAAGCATTGTTTGTATGATTAAGTCATGGATGTGCTCATCAATCATGGTTTGTATGATTAAGTCATGGATGTGTTCATCAAGCATTGTTTGTATGATTACAGTCATGGATGTTTTTATCAAGTATGGTTCGTGTAATTTAAGACATGGGTGTGTTCATCAAGCATTGTTTGTATGATTAAGTCATGGATGTGCTCATCAATCATGGTTTGTATAATTAAGTCATGGATGTGTTCATCAAGCATTGTTTGTATGATTAAAGTAATGGATGTTTTTATCAAGTATGGTTCATGTAATTTAAGTCATGGGTGTGTTCACCAAGCATTGTTTGTATGATTAAGTCATGGATGTGCTCATCAATCATGGTTTGTATGATTAAGTCATGGGTGTGTTCATCAAGCATTGTTTGTATGATTAAAGTCATGGATGTTTTCATCAAGTATGGTTTGTATGATTACAGTCATGGATGTTTTCATCAATCATGGTTTGTATGATTAAGTCATGGATGTGTTCATCAAGCATTGTTTGTATGATTAAAGTCATGGATGTTTTCATCAAGCATTGTTCGTATAATTAACGTCATGGATGTGTTCTTCAAGTATGGTTCATGTAATTTAAGTCATGGGGTGTTCACCAAGCATTGTTTGTATGATTAAGTCATGGATGTGCTCATCAATCATGGTTTGTATGATTAAGTCATCGATGTGTTCATCAATCATGGTTTGTGTGATTAAGTCATGGATGTGTTCATCAAGCATGGTTTGTATGATTAAATCATGGATGTGTTCATCAAGCATGGTTTGTATGATTAAGTCATGGATGTGTTCGTCAATCAAGTATGGTTCATGTAATTTAAGCCATGGGTGTGTTCATCAAGCATGGTTTGTATGATTAAAATCATGAATGTGCTCGTCGATCATGGTTTGTATGATTAAGTCATGGATGTGTTCATCAAGCATTGTTTGTATGATTAAAGTCATGGATGTTTTTATCAAGCATTGTTCATATAATTAACGTCATAGATGTGTTCTTCAAGTATGGTTCATGTAATTTAAGTCATGGGTGTGTTCACCAAGCATTGTTTGTATGATTAAGTCATGGATGTGCTCATCAATCATGGTTTGTATGATTAAGTCATGGATGTGTTCATCAAGCATTGTTTGTATGATTACAGTCATGGATGTTTTTATCAAGTATGGTGCGTGTAATTTAAGACATGGTGTGTTCATCAAGCATTGTTTGTATGATTAAAGTCATGGATGTTTTCATCAATCATGGTTTGTATGATTAAGTCATGGATGTGTTCATCAAGCATTGTTTGTATGATTAAAGTAATGGATGTTTTCATCAAGCATTGTTCGTATAATTAACGTCATGGATGTGTTCTTCAAGTATGGTTCATGTAATTTAAGTCATGGGGTGTTCACCAAGCATTGTTTGTATGATTAAGTCATGGATGTGCTCATCAATCATGGTTTGTATGATTAAGTCATCGATGTGTTCATCAATCATGGTTTGTGTGATTAAGTCATGGATGTGTTCATCAAGCATGGTTTGTATGATTAAATCATGGATGTGTTCATCAAGCATGGTTTGTATGATTAAATCATGGATGTGTTCATCAAGCATGGTTTGTATGATTAAGTCATGGATGTGTTCGTCAATCAAGTATGGTTCATGTAATTTAAGCCATGGGTGTGTTCATCAAGCATGGTTTGTATGATTAAAATCATGAATGTGCTCGTCAATCATGGTTTGTATGATTACAGTCATAGATGTGTTAGTCATGCATGGTCTTGGGATTAAAGTCATGGATCTGTTCGTCAAGCATGGTCGTATGATTAAAGTCATGGATGTGTTCATCAAGCATGGTCGTATGATTAAAGTCATGGATGTGTTCATCAAACATGGTCATATGATTAAAGTCATAGATGTGTTCGTCAAGCATGGTCGTATTATTAAAGTCATGGTTGTGTTCGTCAAGCATGGTCGTATGATTAAAGTCATGGATGTGTTCGTCAAACATGGTCGTATGATTAAAGTCATGGATGTGTTCGTCAAGCATGGTCATGGAATTACAGTCATAGATGTGTTTGTCAAACATGGTCATATGATTAAAGTCATGGATCTGTTCGTCAAGCATGGTTCATATATACTTTCTGTTGTTGCCATTGAGGTTGTTACAGATTCAAGTGCACCTAGAATTCAGCTCTTTGAGAAGATTTCTTTTGATAAAAGTGCTCGTGTTTATTAGTTGCTTCCTGAATTTTGCATGTGGATTAGATTTCCCTGTTACCAGCAAATGGATTAGCTTTCTTTATTACCAGTGTCCCTTGCCATCAGGCGAACTCACTCCACCTTTATAGGTAATTGTAATTTAAGTCCCCAAATCATTGATCAGATGTCAACATATTAGTCCAACATTCCAGTGCACGGGTTGAACCCGCTACCTCTGCATTAGCATACTGAATGTTTAAGAACAAGCGCTTTCATTCATTCGGCCATGCTGACCTCTGATGTGATGATGATGATGATGATGATGATGAACATGTGCTTCTCTCTGTTTCAGGTATAGAAATGAAGCCCCAGATGAAACAGATCCATATGACCTTGGCCTTTCAGTACGATGCCGATCATCATGACCTTTTGATGAAGTTGGCAGAGGAAATCAACCTGCAATGTGATGCATCATGGGAGATACAGATATATTCCCGACTCCCGGACTTGAAAACTTCAGAAGTAATTAAAAAACATATCAATAGATGAGAAAACTGTTAGATATATAGTTTAGGAACTTATAGTCCATGTCATGTGGTGCTGGTGATTAGAACCTTCTTTTTCTCATGCTTCTAATCATTTCTGATACCAACATTCCTCCATACCATGATATCAAACTATCCAACATCTTCTCTCTTGGCCTCCTCCTGCCACTCTTCCATTCCAGCCTCTCTTCCCCTCCAGCCTTCCCCTTGTGATGGCATACTCCAGCTTTCCTCTTCTCATGACCTACCCAAATTTTGTGTATTCTTGTGCACATAACCAGTTCTCTTTGTTAGTTAACTGTTGTCAAATTTGTTCATTGCTCTGACTATCCATTCATGTTGTCTTCATCATTCTTCTATAAAAACACATCTCCACAGCTTCCACATAATTCCTCACTTGTCTGCTAATTGTCCATTCCGTACATCAGGATTGTCTCATTATAGCTCTTAAGAACTCTTGTCCTCACATCAGTTAACAAAGTTAAATTGCAGAGAATATTTTTCAGTTTGTAAAATGCTACCTTTGCTTAGGCTATTCTACATTTAACTTCCTTAATACATCTTCCATCTGATGTTATTAAAGTACCCAAATACTTAACCTTTTGAACCCTGCCAGTACACTGGGGTTGCCGGGTCATTACCTGTTTTTTGGCATACTAATAATATTTCAATATTTCGACCTGATAAAGACATTATTTCTGGAAAAAAACATAGGAAATGTTTCTAAGTGAGAAAAAAAAATGTTTCTAAGTGAGAAAACAAAAATCATATTTATGCAATTTTAAGGAAAAGTATAAATTTGCCATCGTTTTTGCCGATTTTTCCAAAAATTCACTCAAATATTTCCAGATCCTCACTGAGGCCTGAACCCAGGACCTCCAGCACTCGAGGCGGACACTATATCTCGAGACCACTCAGCCCCCCCTATCTTTCTATCATTGTTCGTAATATATATATATATATATATATATATATATATATATATATATATATATATATATATATATATATATTATATATATATATATATATATTGCATTGTTTGTACCCTTTCCTTCCACAAATCCATACTGTTTTCCACCAATTTCCATTTTCACAGATTATTTTGGCCAAAAACCCCGCCAACTATCAAAAGCTTTTAGAATCTTTGGCAGGAGAGTTACCTCAAACATGTTAGCCATGTCTAAATGTAAGCTGGATGCTTATTGGTCAGCTGGTTGCCGATTAACAGTGAGATGTAAACAGAAAACACATGGAAGCCGGTATACCGGCTTGTAGGGTCTCTGATAACAGTACGTCAAGCCGGTATACCGGCACGTCGGGTTCAAAGGGTTAAATACATTAACTTGTTTCAGAATGGTTCCATTCAAGTTTATGTCGAATTCGGTTATACACGTTTTTCCTTTGTAATAACCATTACTACTGATTTAGGGCATTTAATGAGAATTCTAAGATTACACTTTTAGATGTGTCATGTTGTGGGTCATTTAGTGAGAATTTTAAGATTAAAATGTTAAATGTGTCATGTTTTGGGTCATTTAGCGACACAAAGACAATATTAACATTCCTTAATGTGTCATGTTTTAGGACATTTAGTGAAAATTCTAAGATTAAACTGTTAGATGTGGCATGTTTTGGGACATTTAGTGAGAATTCTAAGATTAAACTGTTAGATGTGTCATGTTTTGGGACATTTAGTGGGAATTCTAAGACTTCTTCTTCTTTCGTTCGCTTGAAATATGTCTATAACAGCAATGTTGTCTCTTGTATGAATCTAACAGTCTTTATTAGTTCACTCAGCAGTCCATAGAGTTTATCTTCCACTGTCGTCTCTCTAGGCCAGAAGGTTTGCCTGGATATGCTGTATTTTGGGCAGTCCTGGAGTATGTGCTGTACTGTCTGCGACGCCAAACCACATGTGCACATGGCTGAGTCACCAATCTTGAATTTTGTATACATGTGGTTGCGTAATCTATTGTGTCCTGTTCTGAGGCGCAGTATAATGATCTGTTCTGGTCTGTCCATAACATGGTAGTCATCTTGAGTAGGGTTTGGTGGCCTTCTGACTGATTTGATAATGCTTTTCTTTTAGTGGAATGTAATGGGAACATCAGGCTGTTCTTCTTTTGCTCCTTCCTTAGCCAATCGATCAGCTCTGTCGTTTCCGGGTACTCCACAGTGGGATGGTATCTACTGTATGGTGACCTTATGCTGACTGTTAAGTTCAGAAAGTAGTGTCCTTAGAACTGGTAATTTCCCAGAAAGGAGTGCCTCTATTACTAATTTTGCATCTGTCACTTATCACCACAGGTTGTCTACGATGGCTGGTATTTTGTAATTTCTCTATTGCTATCTTGATTGCCTCAATTTCAGCATCATAGTTACGGGAGTACTTTCCTGTTGGAACTCTGGCTGTGTCCCTAGTATTATTTGGGTATTCTATGCACACCCCCGCTCCTCCATTTCGAACAGCATTTTGTGCTGACCCATCTGTGTAGACTCAGATCCAGAGATCCTGTGGGTATTCGTCATCAAGAAAGCTGAGAGTGGCTGTTCTGCGCTGTACACTGTTCTGTTCTTCCTTGTCAAATATCCCTCTCACTTTTTTCTGGATTGTTTAGCGATAGTCTATGTTCATCTTTCCATGGAGTTCGCTCTGGAATAGTTGTCAGTGGGATACCAACTGTGGGAAGATCGGTGGTTTCTCTGCAGAGTCGTTTGGCCAGGTGGATAAAACTACTTCTTTTCAACCGCCCCATAGCTAAGTTTTCAAATCGGTTCTTCATATGGTGGCCTGGCAAGCTGAGGAACTTGTCTGCTTGTATTAGAGTTTTTGTATCTCTGCGTTCTCTCAGTGCTTGTGTCCTCCCCACTTTCTCCATTGCTACTATAGGGGTTGATCTCATCCCTGCTGTGATGACTCTAAGAGCTTGATTTTGCACCTTGTCCAGCTCTTGTAGTGTGGTTTTTGATGCTGAACACCATGCAGTTGTCCCATATTCCAGGTGTGGTCATATGCTCTGTTGATAAACTTTGCTAAGTATTTTCCCACTGACTCTTCATGTGGTTCCACTTAGCTTTCTCAGGATGGCTATTTTTCTTCTTGCTTTTGTGACAGCTTTTTTTATGCGTTTTCTCCATGTCAGCCTGCCATCAAATGTTACTCCAAGGTATGTTGGTTCTTTATCTTCTCTTAGGGGCGTTCCATTTATTTGGATGATCCCTGCCTTTTGTTTCGGAGAGAGGGTAAATAGAGTGGTGCTGCACTTGTCAGTGTTTATGCTGACACACCATCTATCCGCCCATGCAACAAATGTATCTACAGCTCTCTGTAGCAATATGGTGTCCACTGATGCATGTTCATTTGTGCTCCACAAAACCAGGTCATCAGCGTACATTGCTGTTTTAATTCCATCGGGTAGGTTAGCAACAAGATTATTGATGAAGATTAGAAAAAGTGTGGGGGACAAGTCTCCACCCTGCGGAACACTGTGACGCAATAGTACTTTCTTGCTCTTGAGACCGTCTATCTGTACTTGGGCTCTTCTGTTGTGCAAGTATGCTTTCACCCATTTGTACACTCTTCCATTGACTTTACAGTTTCTCAGTTTCTTCATAAGACCTTCTTTCCCCCTGGAAGGTTAACCTGGTCAACAAATGCCCACAGAAGTCGGATATGTCGGCCTAACGGCGCAAGAACGCAGCTCTGCTGTAAACAGGCACAACGCAGTCACATCCGAAAAAAAAATCCGGATGAATGCAGAAGAAGAAGACCTTCTTTCCAGACTTTGTCAAAGGCTTTCTTCAGATCTATCCATGCCGCAAGTACCAGCTTCTTCTCTTGGAATGCATCCTCAACGTCTTGAGAGAGATAGGTTGTCTGATCTTCCGTAGAGTAGCACTGCCTAAAGCCAGCCTGTTGTGGCACAAGGATGTTTTCACTTTCAATGTACTACTGTAGTCTGTGATTGATGATGCGTTCCAGCTGGTGAGGCTAATTGGTCTGTAGCTGGAGGCAATGGAACTATCTTTCCCAGATTTTAGGAGGGGTATCATGATTGCTTCTCTCCAGGCTTGTGGAACACTTCCTAAGTTCCAGGTGTTATTGAAGATCTGTAACAGCTTTGCTTTGGCCTCTGTTCCTAGGTTTCTGATCATTTCATTGGAGATACCATCAGCTCCTGGTGACTTTCTCATTTTCAGTTTTGATATGGCTAGCTCCAGTTCACTGATTGTGATTTGTGCCTCCATAACCTCATGTACTATTTCCTTCTGTCCTGTATGTTGCCGTTTCTCTCGAATCTCTTGTTGTTTCTCTGGACTAATTTTGATATTGTTATCTTGTGCAATTGAGTCTGCAAAATGGTCAGCTGCTTGCTTTCCTGTTAAGATGTTTCCATCTTTATGTAGTGCAATTTTTGAGTTTCTCCCTGGACCCTCATCGTTAAGCTGTTTTATTAGCTTCCACAACTTCCTTGTGTCTCTTTCAAAGTTCAGCGACTCTGTTTTCTCCTGCCAGCTTTTCCGTCTAGCCTG
The DNA here is from genome assembly GCA_014155875.1 of Cepaea nemoralis. Lineage (NCBI taxonomy): Eukaryota > Metazoa > Mollusca > Gastropoda > Stylommatophora > Helicidae > Cepaea > Cepaea nemoralis. The sequence goes on from JACEFZ010006817.1 coordinate 22,341, forward strand.
CAGCTTGGCCCTTTGAAATTTGGCTTTTGCGTGCTGGTATTTATTGTGGTGCTCTTGGCAGGGGTTGGCTGCTTGCCTTCTACACACTTCCACATGATTATGCAACTGTTCCAGTTCACTACTCCAGTGGGTTCCAAATGTTGCTGTATGTAGCCGAGGCGCGGTGTTGGGCTGAGCGCCCAACATTGCTCAAATACCTCAATGGCTCGTGAATACATAACCTATGCAGCAAAAGTCCAACTCCTGGCCTTCACGTGGCGGACCTGTTTAAACTAACAGGAGAAGGGGCGACGGCGAGTCTCTGGCGCCGGAAAATAACCAGTATGCTCTAGATGTGTATGCACGTACATGCATGCGCAGACAGGTGTGTGCGCGCGTACACATCTACACTCGAGTGAGACCACAGTCTGCTCTAGCAAAGAAAGGTGCTGAAGACGGAGGCAACCAGCCAAGAGGCGCACCACAGAAATCAGGATGCCACGCAATCACGCAAAATGGAATATGTCGACTACTGCTAATCGTTATGGTGCTCGCCCTGCTTTGGACCCCCAGGCAGGTGCAGTGCCGGGCCCTATGTCTCGAAAGGGTCCAACCCCAACTACTGGAGGTCCTTCTCAGATGTCCTGTGGAGCCAGGGGACATGAGAATAGGACGACTGGCCATACTAAACGAAGACTTAAAATAATGCACTGGAATGCGGAGGGAGTCAGCAACAAAAAAATAGAATTAGAAAAAATCTTGGACCAAGAAAAAGTAAGCATATGTTGCTTGCAAGAAACTCACCTCAATGAAAATATAGCCTTCAAAATCAGAGGCTACCAGTGTTACCGATCTGACCGAAAGAACAGGCGAAAAGGTGGGATACTGACCCTTGTAAGAAATAACATCATGGCTTCCCAAATCAAAGTCTACATGGAAGGGGCTGAGTATCAGACACTTAAACTTAAGACAGGTAATACAGATCTACATCTGATCAATTACTACTGTCCAAGTGACCGCCCACAGGCACTGGACACTCTACCACTAAAAGAAAAAATGATTGTGTGTGGCGATTTCAACAGCCACTCGCAGAGCTGGGGCTATGATCACATGGACCAGAGAGGAGAGAGACTGGAAGACTGGCAGGATGAGAATAGATTCATGTTGATTAACAAGCCGTCCGACCCACATACTTTCTACTCGAGATCATGGCACTCTACAACTACACCTGACCTGGCTTTTCATTCACCAGACCTGGAGTGGAACATTACACGAACTGTTGGGAAACAACTTGGTGGCAGTGACCATCGGCCAGTCTTTCTAACCGTAGAAAATGAGCTTGTAAGTGAAAGCAGCACCCTCTCGAGGTGGAACTACAAGAAAGCAGACTGGGCAATGTACAAGCATCGCACCAGCATACTGGTTAGAAACCTGAACACTGAGAAAGACATAAATAAAGCAGTTGAAGAGTTTGGGAAATGCATACTACAGGCAGCGCGAGAAACAGTACCAAGAGGAGCTCGTAAACAATATAAACCCTACTGGAGTAGTGAACTGGAACAGTTGCATAATGATGTTGAAGTGTGTAGAAAGCAAGCAGAGGCCACACCCAGCCAAGAGCACCACAATAAATTCCAGCATGCAAAAGCCAAATTTCAAAGGGCCAAGCTGCAGGCTAGACGGAAAAGCTGGCAGGAGAAAACAGAATCTCTGAACTTTGAAAGAGACACAAGGAAATTGTGGAAGCTAATAAAACAGCTTAATGACGAGGGCACAGGGAGAAACTCAAAAATTGCACTACATAAAGATGGAAAAATCTTAACAAGAAAGCAAGCAGCTGACCATTTTGCGGACTCGTTCGCACAAGATAGCAATATCAAAATTAGTCCAGAGAAACAACAAGAGATTCGAGAGAAACGACAACATACAGGACAGAAGGAAATAGTACATGAGGTTCTGGAGGCACCCATCACAATCAGCGAACTGGAGCTGGCCATATCAAAACTGAAAATGAGAAAGTCACCAGGAGCTGATGGTATCTCCAATGAAATGATCAGGAACCTAGGAACAGAGGCCAAAACAAAGCTGTTGCAGATCTTCAATAACAGCTGGACCTTAGGCAGTGTTCCACAAGCCTGGAGAGAAGCAATCATGATACCCCTCCTAAAATCAGGGAAAGATGGTTCCATTGCCTCTAGCTACAGACCAATTAGCCTCACCAGCTGTCTCTGCAAAACACTGGAGCGCATCATCAATCACAGACTGCAGTGGTACATTGAAAGTAAAAACATCCTTGTGCCACAGCAGGCTGGCTTTAGGCAGTGCTACTCTACGGAAGATCAGACAACCTACCTCTCTCAAGAAATTGAGGATGCATTCCAAGAGAAGAAGCTGGTGCTTGCGGCATGGATAGATCTGAAGAAAGCCTTTGACAAAGTCTGGAAAGAAGGTCTGATGAAGAAACTGAGAAACTGCAAAGTCAATGGAAGAATGTACAAATGGGTGAAAGCATACTTGCACAACAGAAGAGCCCGAGTACAGATAGACGGACTCAAGAGCAAGAAAGTACTACTGCGTCACGGTGTCCCCCAGGGCGGAGTCTTGTTCCCCACACTTTTTCTAATCTTCATCAATGATCTTGTTGCTCACCTACCGCATGAATTAAAGCGGCAATGTACGCCGATGACCTGGTTCTATGGAGCACAAATGAATATGCATCAGTGGCCACCAGATTGCTACAAAGAGCTGTAGATACATTTGCTGCATGGGCAAATAGATAGATGGTGTGTCAGCATAAACACTGACAAGTGCAGCACAACCCTATTTACCCTCTCTCCAAAACAAAAGGCAGGGATCATCCAGATAAATGGAACACCCCTAAGAGAAGATAAAGAACCAACATACCTTGGAGTAACATTTGATGGCAAGCTGACATGGAGAAAGCACATCAACAAAGCAGTAGCAAAAGCCAGAAGGAAAATAGCCATCCTGAGAAAGCTAAGTGGAACCACATGGGGAGCCAGTACGAAAATACTTAGCAAAGTTTACCAACAGAGCATACGACCACACCTGGAATATGGGTCAACTGCGTGGTGTTCAGCATCAAATACCACACTACAAGAGCTGGACAAGGTGCAAAATCAAGCACTTAGAGTCACCACAGGAGGGATGAGATCAACCCCTATAGTGGAAATGGAGAAGATGGGGAGGACACAGGCACTGAGTGAGCGCAGAGATACGAAAACGCTAATACAAGCAGAAAAGTTCCTCAGCTTGCCAGGCCACCCTATGAAGAACAGATTTGAAAACCTAGCTATGGGGCGGTTGAAAAGAAGTAGTTTTATCCACCAGGCCAAACGACTCTGCAGAGAAACCACTGATCTGCCCACAGTTGGTATCCCCCTAACAACTATTCCAGAGCGAACTCCATGGAAAGATGAGCATAGACTATCGTTACAAATCCAGACAAAAGTGAGAGGAATATTTGACAAGGAAGAACAGAACAGTGTGCAGCGCAGAACAGCCACTCTCAGCTTCCTTGATGAAGAATACCCACAGGACCTCTGGATCCGAGTCTACACAGATGGGTCAGCACAAAATGCTGTTCGAAATGGAGGAGCGGGAGTGTACATAGAATACCCAAATAATACTAGGGACACAGCCAGAGTACCGACAGGAAAGTACTGCCATAACTATGATGCCGAAATTGAGGCAATCAAGATAGCAACAGAGAAATTACTAAATAACAGCAATGGTACTCAACCTGTGGTGCTACTAACAGATGCAAAATCAGTACTCGAGGCGCTCCTCTCTGGGAAATTGCCAGTACTAAGGACACTACTTTCTGAACTTAGCAGTCAGCATAAAGTCACCATACAGTGGATACCATCCCACTGTGGAGTACCCGGAAACGACAGAGCTGATCAATTGGCTAAGGAAGGAGCCAAAGAGGAACAGCCTGATGTGCCCGTTACATACCACCAAAAGAAAAGAATGATCAAATCAGTCAGAAAGCCACCAAAATCCTGCTCAAGATGACTACCACATTATGGACAGACCAGAACAAGTCATTATTCTGCGCCTCAGAACAGGACACAATAGATTACGCAACCACATGTATACAAAATTCAAGATTGGTGAAACAGCCATGTGCACATGTGGATTGGCGTCGCAGACAGCAGAGCACATACTCCAAGACTGCCCAAAATATAACATATCTAGGCAAACCTTCTGGCCTAGAGAGACGACAGTGGAAGATAAACTCTATGGACCACTGTGTGAACTGAAAAAAACAGTTCAATTCATGCAAGAGACGACATTGCAGATATAGACATATTTCAAGCGAACGAAAGAAGAAGACTACTCCAGTAGGGTTTATAATGTTTACGGGCTCCTCTTGGTACTGTTTCTCATGCTGCCTGTAGTATGCATTTCCCAAACTCTTCAACTATTTTATTTATGTTCCTCTCAGTGTTCAGGTTTCTAACCAGTATGCTGGTGCAAAGCTTGTACATTGCCAAGTCTGCTTTCTTGTAGTTCCACCTCGAGAGGGTGCTGCTTTCACTTACAAGCTCATTTTCTACAGTTGGAAAGACTGGCCAATGGTCACTACCACCTAGCTGTTTCCCAACAATTCTTTTAATGTTCCACTCCAGGTCTGGTGAGTGAAAAGCCAGGTCAGGTGTAGTTGTAATGTGCCATGATCTCGAGTAGAAGATGGGTCAGACGGCTTGTTAATCAAGATGAATCTATTCTCATCTTGCCAGTCTTCCAGTCTCCCTCTTCTCTGGTCCATGTGATCATAGCCCCAGCTCTGCGAGTGGCTGTTAAAATCGCCATACACAATAATTTTTTCTTTTAATGGTAGTGTGTCCAGTGCCTGTGGGCGGTCATTTTGACAGTAGTAATTGATCAGGTGAAGGTCTGTATTGTCTGTCTTAAGTTTAAGCGCCTGATACTCAGCCCCTTCCATGTAAACTTCAATTTGAGAAGCAGGGATGTTATTTTTGACAAGGGTCAGTATCCCACTCTTTCGCCTGTACTTTCGGGCAGATCGGTAACACTGGTAGCCTCTGATTTTGAAGGCTATATTTTCTTTGAGGTGTGTTTCTTGCAAGTAACATACGCTTACATTTTCTTGGGCCAAGATGTTTTCTGGTTCTATTCTTTTCTTGTTGACACCCTCTGCATTCCAGTGCATTATTTTAAGTCATTGTGTGATACTGCCAGACTCTCTATTGTCAGACCCCCTGGCTCCACAGGACATCTGAGAAGGACCCCCAGTAGTTGTGGTTAGACCCTTACGAGGAATAGGGCCTGACATTGCACCTGCCTGGGGGTCCAAAGCAGGGCGAGCACCATAACATTTAGCAGTAGTTGACATATTTCATTAAACGTAGTTGTGTGGCATCCTGATTTCTGTGGTGCGCCTCTTGGCTGGCTGCCTCCGTCTTTAGCACCTATCTTTTGCAAGAGCAAACTATGGTCTTACTCGACACAAACTTCTGTATAAACACAACCAAAACTAAGACTGCCGGCTGCCTGGCCGAGGGGTTAGCAGCTTTCTCTGTTAACCCCGAATACTCTCGTGGTCAACGTGAGCGGACGAGAATTAGAAGTGGTTTGAGTCACGCCAGTGACTTATGAGAGTATGGAGCCGGTCGCTCAGAAAGTCGTGGCGTGCTGATGAGCGTAATCTAGCCTAGGAATCAACATACAGCTAAAAGATGCTGGTGTTGACCACAATATCCTGAAACAGGATGGAAACGCGAAAAAAAAAAAAAAAACAAAGACTAAATTGTTAGATGTGTCATGTGTTGGGACATTTAGTGAGAATTTTAAGACTAAACTGTTAAATGTGTTTTGTTTTGGGACATTTACT
>JACEFZ010006818.1:0-28779 GCA_014155875.1 Cepaea nemoralis
AAAAAAATCTATTCTCGTTCGGAGATTGAATCTCTCACCATCGCATAACAAGTCAGAACACAGAATACTATACTACTGCTGCTCTACTTTCCGGTGGGGAAAAAAAAATAACCTAATTTGGACAAATGCGTCAGCTCTGGAGAATAACATCGAATGTAAGCATCTCACACATAAACAAAGACAAATCAACAATGTCATAAAGTTAACAGCCTGACAATCATCGTTTAGAATATCATCGTTTTGTTAAGCTCATCACATGTTCACCCGCATAATCAGAAACAGACGCAGAAAAAGAATGACGCCCTGAGAGCATTACACCAAGGGCTTACACTCTTATATCAAGGGCTGCAACCCCGCTTCCAAATGTGAATGTGAAACATTCCCACGGCTTTATAGCGCATTTAGCTCCGTGAAGCCTAATTCTCCGTGTAATATTACGTTCGTAACTTTGCCGGTAATAATGTTAGAATATCTGGACAGGGGCGATAACATAATCCCTTGTGTGGGTTATTGCGTCGTTTCACAGCCATTGAGATCCCTCCATGGGTCTAGCTTGCTGGGCTCTGCTCTAAAAACTTAATGAAGCAAACAATTAAGAAGGATATTGGCTGCAGTAGGGAAAGACGAGGTGAAGAATACTGACAAGTAAATTGATGGAAAGGTTTGTCTGTGTTAAGCAGACCAGTTTACAGCATATTGCTTGATTATCTATGGGTTAAAGTTAATCTAACGTTGATTGCTAACGCTGAAATGCAAAATAGTATTGTCGGTGTGTAGATTACAATTTCTTAAAGAATGCCTCACTTCGGGGATATTATTTCAGATCCATGAGGACAGCCACCCAAACCCACCCCTACAGAATCACAAGTTAGAGTTCGTGGTATATTTGAAATTACAGTGGAATAACAGATGTTCCACATTCAAACAATACTTGTGACTATGTGTTTCAATTGTTTCAGCTCGTTTTATTTATTTATTTACTTCATACGATATATCACACTGCGGTATGAACTTGACGAGATGCAGCGAAGTATGTCAAGCAGTAAATCATACAACATATTGTTTGTGGGTTTTGTGTTAAATCGCAGTATATCCAAAGTATATAGCCAATCTCTAATCTATAATCTGGAACTGGTGCTGTCTCGTAAAGTCATCTCTCCAAACAAGTGCGGTGCACTTGAGACCCGGACTCTGGAATCTAGTCGAAACAAAATGTTTTCAGATAAATCAAGGAAACGTCGGCCGAAGTCCAATCTCCAGCCAATGGTGGTGTAAAACATCTTGCGAGGACTACACTCCGGAGCAGAGAAGGGGTGAGGATTGGGGAACCCAGACCCTCATCCGAGTACTCCACTGGAAGCTACCTAGGGGCGAGCGGGAGTGCGGCTCAGTGAATCTTAAATGGGGTACGAAGAAGGCAACATGGCGGCAACGGCGTGTACTGGTGTCTAGCATATTTCCGGCTTGGAGGCGACGACATATGCGAAAGGCAGGGGAAGAAGCTGGCTCCTCACGAACAAAGATACTAGGAATATGGATGAGGGCACGAAGCACCGGGTGCATGATGTTGTTCTCACCGAATGAGGGGTGGCGTGAGTGCAAGACACTACACCTTTGTGGACCAGTGCATAAGCAACTCAACGCCTCGAAACATAATACGAAGGGACAGCAGGAGAAAGACACCCGGAGTCATGACCGGTTGGCCAGAAAATATCAGGAAGGTAAAGGGCCCAAACATTCAGGGAAGGGGCATTTTGCCTATCAGAAGACTTCGGTCGTGCTTGCGGAGTTATCACTAATACTATAGGGTTGTCAAGCAAGAACTCTTGAAGGCACATATGGGTGAATAGATAAAACTATGAAACTAATAATCCATCCATCATGTGCCATGCCTATAAGCATGGGCAGTCATGTTCTGCCATCTCACTCGATCACCAGAGTCGTGGATCAGCTTCCTGCTCCTGTCTCGATCATGCCACGTGGCCAAGCCATCCAGGTATTTACTTCTCGGTATTCCCCTTGGTCTCTTCCCCTCGATCTTGCAAATAATAATAATGCAAAGTACAATATGAGATTTTATAGCACTACGAAATGTGTCAAATTTGAAAGAAATATTTTGGTCACTTGAAACTTGAAATGTTTTGAAAGTTTGGAAAGAACAATAATGGAGGGATATACGTCCGGGGAGAAGGGAAGAGGAAAGCAAAAGAGAAGATGGGTACAGGATGTGGTCTTGTTCCTCTTGTGTCTTGTCGAGGTGAAACATAAACAGTGATAGAGTGCCTGTATATGGGTTTCAAATATCAATATGCCCATGGACTCTGTTATTCCCTCTGTCCATTGCTTACGTGGCGGCCTCTTCTTCTGGTTCCATTTGGTCTGTACATCGCCAAGGTTCAATACTACAAATAAATCGGTAGTATTGCATTGATCAGAAACACGGAACACAGCCAAGACAATTACAAATAAACTACAAAAATGCATTAATTGGTGCCTGCGTGGAATTCATTCATTCATTCATTCATTCATTCATTCATTCATTCATTCATTCATTCATTCATTCAGTAGCATGTTCTTTGCAGAACCTCGCTCCCCTAACAACCTTCCGGAAAACCTCTCGATCATGAGCAAGATGTCCCGCGTCTGATACACCCATCTGGAGATTATCCGCCACATCCTGCACCCATCTTCTCTTTGGCCTTCCTCTTCCTCTCTTTCCAGGCATATACCCTTCCATTACTGTTCTCTCCAAACTTTCGTGACGTTTCAAGTTACCAAAATACTTCAATTTTCTTTGATTTATCGTCTTTAATAGCCAACCCTCCTCTGCGCAGAATAGATAGACTAAAATGATGTGACATGATTACCAATGTGGTCCCTACATCTGTAGGAATTGATTTTTTTTTTGTTTTTGTTTTTGTTTTTTGCGATCGCTCTCTTTGAACTCAAGCGTAGTCCATAAACATGTTACCATTTCTAGTGCACTGGACTGATTTTTGAGTGCTGATTAGCTTTCTTTATTACCCGTATCCCCGGCCATTAGGAGAACCCACCCCAACTTCTGAGGTACTTTTAATTCAAGTCAAGGACGAGAAGTCAAAACTTTAGTCCAACTAACCTATTTCGGGGTTGAACCCGCTACTTCGGCATCAGCATACCGGAAATTTAAGCGCGTGTGCTCTTATCCATTCGGTCTTGCTGACCCCCAATTTATTTGATTGGTTGGATTTATAAAGGGGCGATGTCATTGCACACCGATTTCTGATCAGGTGATCTAGTCTCCTCGCTTAGATCCCGCAAAGAGAATCTCAGAACAGCTCGCTAACTCCGTAGCACCAGCTAGAATCCGAAAGTGGCTATAGAATAATTATGCATTTTATGCATGGTTTGATGGTCGCTTTTCTCATTCTTAAAGTTGTCCTCGGAAGCGAGCTATTTGCTCTGCCATTTCCTATCTCCAGCTGTCTTGGTTATTTTAAGGGCCCAGAGTGCATACGAGACCTACGTGTCCTTGGCTCTTGTCTCGGAAAACTAGTCGTCCTATCCACTACCCCAGGGCTATGAGTGAAGAACACTATTCTAATCCAATCCATTATTTAAGGGGTGTGTGTGGGGGGGGGGGGGGGGGGGCAAAAATTCTACCTTCATTAAGCCTGCTTCTGCAAAGTCGGTTATAATTAAGGTCCGTTTTGTGTGTGTGAGAGGTTCGCTATTCTTTTCTTTCTTTGTTGTCTTTCGAGTTAGTTCTAAACAGGACTAGTTATGTTTTCTTCTCTCTGTTCTTCGGGTTCGGTTGGGTCTTAAGAGGCCCACGCTCAATGGCATTTGTATACCATGATTTTCTTATTGTGTTTTAAATCCAAACATTTGGCACCGTAAGACTAGCCTGGTCTGCTTGAACCAGAGACGGACTCCCCGAACCCTAATCTACTCCTCCCTAGAATGTTCGGCTAATGGTCACTTTAACAGATGCAGTACCATACAAAAAGTAGGTCTGGACGAAACAAAACTGGATGGCAGAAAATGAGAAGTCTGGGTGTGTCAGAGATGTGACTTAAAAGTTGTTAATAATCTAGAAGACGTGTTGAATTATAACGAAATAACAATAGGTGGGCGATATGTAAGCCCACGGCAGATATTGGAAGTCGCTTAAGACGATTAATCATCCCATGGGGCTTAATAGGTTAACTGAACCTAGATACCCTCATAGGTGTATCAGTCTCCTTCTATAGATCACACATAGAGAATCTCACCACTGTGCACGAACTCCGTAGTGGGAATTCAATGTGTGTACATCGAAACCACAGTGTTATAACTATACTTTTGTGGGTAAGTTTTCCGACTTTGAAATTTAGTGTGGGCAGCAGCCATTCCCCCGGGTTCTTTTCTATTCCCAGCTGGTGGGGATTGTCAACGTGTGCAACGTATATTTGTGTCGTCTGTATGTTTGATCCCCCCCCCCTCTTCCACTTACCCGCGTGCCCAATTCTTAACCATTTAAAAATAAAGTTTTGTTGTTGTTGTTGTTGTTACCCCACTCCCGAGGGGTCAGGTGGTACAATCGTTTGCTCCTGGATCAATTTGTAAGAGGTATACTATCCCATTCTGAAAACTGGAACATGTTGTGACAACCGGGAATATTTGCAGACAAATATACGAAGACAGCGTGTCATGGCACGGGAGGGAATCAACACACGAATGAATCAATGACGTCGGAGATCGTAATTTGTGAAGAGGTATGATCGCCCAAGCCAGCTGGCAATGCTCTGGATGATGATGGTACTATTTCATTCTTATATAGTAAATTAAATGCCTGCCGAAGTCAGACATTCTAACCTTTGAGGTGAATAACTAGGTGTGACGGACGCCTCTCCAAAGAAGAACGTCGAAGAAGATGATCTTCTTACTGTCAGGCTGATCGTTTGCCTCTCACTGTATCTTTATCGCTTCTAAGTTATTTTTATCATTACTGCTTCTTCTTCTGTCATTCGTTATCCCCATTGAGGAATACATCCCCAATCAACTCACTTTAAACAGCTTTCTTTCTTTATCACTCAGATGCAGTTTAGTTCTTGTGCAACTATTATTGTTAATTTCTGTTTCTACTTCTGTTCTACGAGTATTTTGTATGTCGTTTCCCTATTTCTTTGGCCATGTGGAATCCACACAAAGGATTGTTCACTTATACTACTCAGTTAGAAGAAGAAGAAGAAGAAGAAGAAGAAGAAGAAGAGAAGAAGAAGAAGAAGAAGAAGAAGAAGAAGAAGAAGAAGAAGAAGAAGAAGAGAAGAAGAAGAAGAAGAAGGAAGAAGAAAGAAGAAGGAAGAAAGTCGAAAGAAGAAGAAGAAGAAGAAGAAGAAGAAGAAGAAGAAGAAGAAGAAGAAGAAGAAGAAGAAGAAGAAGAAGAAGAAGAAGAAGAAGAAGAAGAAGAAGAAGAAGGAAGAAGAAAGAAGAAGGAAGAAAGTCGAAAGAAGAAGAAGAAGAAGAAGAAGAAGAAGAAGAAGAAGAAGAAGAAGAAGAAGAAGAAGAAGAAGAAGAAGAAGAAGAAGAAGAAGAAGAAGAAGAAAGAAAAGAAGAGAAGAAGAAGAAGAAAAGGAAGAAGTCAGAAGAAGAAGAAGAAGAAGAAGAGAAGAAGAAGAAGAAGAAGAAGAAGAAGAAGAAGAAGAAGAAGAAGAAAGAAAGAAGAAGAAGAAGAAGGAAGAAGAAGAAGGAAGAACAGTCGAAAGAAGAGAAGAAGAAGAAGAAAGAAGAAGAAGAAGAAGAGAAGAGAAAGAAGAAAAGAAGAAAGAAGAAGCAAAAAAAAGAAGAAGAAGAAGAGAAAAAAAGAAAAAAGAAGAAGACGAGAAGAAGAAGAAGGAAGAAGAAGAAAAGAAGAAGAAGAAGAGAAGAAAAAAGAAAGAAGAAGGAAGAAGTCGAAAGAAGAAGAAGAAGAAGACAGAAGAAGAAGAAGAAGACAGAAGAAAGGAAGAATAAGAAGATAAAAAAAGAGAGAGAATACGAAGAAGAAGAGAAGAAGAAGATAAGAGAAAAGAAGAAAAGAAGAAGAAGAAGAAGAAGAAGAAGAGAAGAAAGAAGAAGAAGAAGAAGAAGAAAGAAGAAGAATACGAAGAGAAGAAGAAGAAGAAGAAGAAGAAGAAGAAGAGAAGAAGAAGAAGAAGAAGAAGAAGAAGAAGAAGAAGAAGAAAAAGAAGAAGATAAATCATTTACACTCGCTCACCCCTGTCTTTCCTTTTACAGTTTGCCAAGTCCCATCCTCTCTTAGACAAAATTCATTACCAAGGTGTAAAATTGGACGCATGCGCAGACGTTCAGATAATTTCCCCAAAATGTTTCCCCAACCAAATGCGTTGATTACGTCAGAGAATCTACTCTACTATTCCTCCCTTTTACTGAAAAATAAAACCGGTAACAGGAGTGAATCGGAGAACTTCGGACAAGTTTTGCCTTTTAAAAAATCCGACTCCGTAAATCTTTCTAAAAGACAGACTCCGCCCCGCTGAAGACAGCAAAAGTGAATGAAACACGCAGACACACAAACAACGCCACAGAGAAACGTGACAGTAATTCAATGCCATGTCTTCATTCTCAAGATAGGATGTTTCCAGACTCGAGCAGGAGCGAAAGCTTATCAAGATGTCACCAAATAGATTATTTTCAATCTTTTAAAACAATTTCTGGATTTCCCGTAAACCGTGGATTCGGAGAGAACGTAGGAATCGTTTCAAATTCTTTATGTCTTACGGACAGTTAAATTATGCAAAGCTGAAGTGCACGGCAAGCGGCAAAAATACCGGAAATGGCGCCTCTCCATTTTCCAGTGGCATCGGTAGAATATAACTACACGATCTTAACATTTTCTATTCAATTTTAATTCCCCCGGAAACTCACTGCCACTCTGTCTGAATCAGTGAACTCAAAATTGAGAACTTTTGGCGCCCTACTTTTGCAGTAACGTGACTGGAATGACTCAATCTTAATGATCTGCAGTCTCTTAAGTGTGACTTTTCACGTTTGGGCGTATTTCCTCTTTGGCGGGTTGTTTCCCTGTAGTAGTTTTATTATCCACAATTCTGATTGAATTATTTATTATTTCGACGATTCATTTTGAAACAAACAATTAAATAAATATAGACTAGTGAATATCTGATTGATTTATTGAATGGTTAATAACTTAGAGTCAACCACACATCGAATTCTAGTATTCTTCTCTCATCGTGTAACAGACTGTGAATACAATTAAAACACACCAAGCGTAGGACAACTTTATAAAACACAATTTTAAAACATCATAACATTCCAGTGACACGTCTTCGTCAGCAAACAACATCAGAAAAGATGATGAGGTTACTGTTGTCCGTGGACACAACAAGGGACAACAGACTGGAAAGATGACCCAAGTCTACAGGAAGATATGTGTGCTATACATTAAACGAATTCAGCGTGAGAAGGCAAGCAATGCAACAGTCCATGTTGGTATCTATTCCTCTAAGATTGTCATTGTTAAGCTGAAACTGGACAAGGATCGCAAGAAGATTCTGGAAAGAAAGGCAGTGGGTAGAGCTAAGGCTCACGTAGAGAAGGGCAAGTACACAGGGGAGACTATGGAAAGCTAATTAGTTTTTCTTTATTAAAAGATAGTGAAATGAAACATGAAAAAAAAAAAAAACAACTTTATTTTCCTGCAAGGTGAACCAAGAAGATGACTGCCAAGTTAAAGAAGACATGAAAGCTCCGAGGACGCGTGGGCCACGGTCATGGCCGTGTCGGCAATCACTGAAAGCACCCTTGGGGTCGTGGTAGCGCTGGCAGCCAGCATCAGCACAGAATCAACTTGGACAGCTACCACCCTGGCTACTTTGGCAAACTGGGTATGAGATTCTTCCACAAGACCAACAACAAATGGGTATGAGATTCTTCCACAGGACCAACAACAAATGGGTATGAGATTCTTCCACAGGACCAACAACAAACTGGGTATGAGATTCTTCCACAAGACCAACAACAAACTGGGTATGAGATTCTTCCACAGGACCAACAACAAACTGGGTATGAGATTCTTCCACAAGACCAACAACAAAGTGGGTATGAGATTCTTCCACAAGACCAACAACAAACTGGGTATGAGATTCTTCCACAGGACCAACAACAAACTGGGTATGAGATTCTTCCACAGGACCAACAACAAACTGGGTATGAGATTCTTCCACAAGACCAACAACAAAGTGGGTATGAGATTCTTCCACAAGGACCAACAACAAACTGGGTATGAGATTCTTCCACAGGACCAACAACAAACTGGGTATGAGATTCTTCCACAGGACCAACAACAAACTGGGTATGAGATTCTTCCACAAGACCAACAACAAAGTGGGTATGAGATTCTTCCACAAGACCAACAACAAACTGGGTATGAGATTCTTCCACAGGACCAACAACAAACTGGGTATGAGATTCTTCCACAGGACCAACAACAAACTGGGTATGAGATTCTTCCACAAGACCAACAACAAACTGGGTATGAGATTCTTCCACAGGACCAACAATAAACTGGGTAAGAGATTCTTCCACAGGACCAACAACAAAGTGGGTATGAGATTCTTCCACAAGACCAACAACAAACTGGGTATGAGATTCTTCCACAAGACCAACAACAAAGTGGGTAAGAGATTCTTCCACAGGACCAACCACAAACTGGGTAAGAGATTTTTCCACAGGACCAACAACAAACTGGGTAAGAGATTCTTCCACAAGACCAACAACAAAGTGGGTATGAGATTCTTCCACAGGACCAACAACAAACTGGGTAAGAGATTCTTCCACAGGACCAACAACAAACTGGGTAAGAGATTGTAACAGTAAGGGAGGAGCATTGGGGTATTATTAGAATCTAGCGGGAAAGAGATACAGCACGATTGAGCATCGAGAGTGAAAGGGTGGGAGATGCTCAATCGTGACGTATTGGGTTGGCAAGGGCAGTTAAGATCCAGCCTTCAATGTGAGTGGAGTCTAACATCAACGCTTTGTCATCAAGAACTAATAAACTTTATATTATCAACTGAAACCACGTATTGCGAGTCTCTATACATTGTTACAGAGCTCGAAATGGAGCCACTTGACCAGGATCCTGAATTTGACCGTCCCGGCTACCACGCGAAGTACTAAAGAATCCAGACAAAACTGCCAAAACAGGAAGGTATTTCGAGTAAACGTTTTCTCAAATCGGTTTTTGTCAGGGTCGGGAGCCGCCTGTTGTTATGCTCTGGGTAACCGAACTATAGTTAATATCCTCCTGTGAGTTGGACTGCCGTTGCTTTGACCTGGCTGCTCTGAAGGTCACTTGCTTGTTAACGGACTGAGTAAATTATTTCGGCTCTCAAATTCTAAGAAAATGGCCGTCTATGGGACTCACAGCTATAATTGGCCTGGACCGAAGCTCCTTGGCGGGGTCAGTTGAAATACAGATTTTTCTTGATCATTAATATCAAGTTTTGTAAAGCCCTGTCGAGCTTTGTGGAACAATATCAAGTTTTGTAAAGCCCTGTCGAGCTTTGTGGAACAATATCAAGTTTTGTAAAGCCCTGTCGAGCTTTGTGGAAGCAATATCAAGTTTTGTAAAGCCCTGTCGAGCTTTGTGGAACAATATCAAGTTTTGTAAAGCCCTGTCGAGCTTTGTAGAGCAGTATCAAGTTTTGTAAAGCCCTGTCGAGCTTTGTAGAGCAGTATCAAGTTTTGTAAAGCCCTGTCGAGCTTTGTGGAACAATATCAAGTTTTGTAAAGCCCTGTCGAGCTTTGTGGAACAATATCAAGTTTTGTAAAGCCCTGTCGAGCTTTGTGGAACAATATCAAGTTTTGTAAAGCCCTGTCGAGCTTTGTGGAGCAATATCAAGTTTTGTAAAGCCCTGTCGAGCTTTGTGGAACAATATCAAGTTTTGTAAAGCCCTGTCGAGCTTTGTGGAGCAATATCAAGTTTTGTAAAGCCCTGTCGAGCTTTGTGGAACCATATCGAGCCCTGTGGAACCATATCGAGCCCTGTGGAACCATATCGAGCCCTGTGGAACCATATTGAGCCCTGTGAAGCCCTGTCGAGCCCTGTGGAACCATATCGAGCCCTGTGGAACCATATCGAGCCCTGTGAAGCCATATCGAGCCCTGTGAAGCCACGTCGAGCTTTGTGAGGCCTATCGACCTTTGTGGACCCAGAAACTAACTGCGCATTGCTATAATAAGTGGGCGCATTGCTATAATAAGTGAGTGCATTACTTAAAATTTTGAAGTAAAATTGTGTGATACTTAGACCCAGAAACTAACTGTGCGTTGCTATATAATAAGTGAGTGCATTACTTAAAATTTTGAAGTAAAATTGTGTGATACTTAGACCCAGAAAATAACTACGCATAGCTATAATAAGTGAGTGCATTACTTAAATTTAGAAGTAAATTTGTGTGATACTTAGACCCAGAAACTAACTGTGCGTTGCTATATAATAAGTGAGTGCATTACTTAAATTGAGAAGTTAAAATTGTGTCTATAATAAGTAAGTGTATTATTTAAATTAAGAGGTTGAAATTGTGTGTTTCTTTGCTTGCCTTGTTTCAGTATTATTTCAGCATGGCGGAACAGGACACCTTGGCACAGGTTTTGACAGGCGTGGGAACAGCAGTAGGCCGACTTAATATGGTGATTAAACAACAAGGGATGGCAACAGAAATTGTAAAGTTTAGTGGACAGGCCAGAGACTATAAGAAATGGGTCACTTCCATAGAAAAATATGCATATTTGATCTCAGCAACAGATGAAGAAAAAATGAGACTGGCTTATCAGACGGCAACGGAACCAGTTTCGGATCATATCAGAAGAAAATTAGAGGCTAGAGTAGATGAGACGTGGGAACAGTTCAAAGAAGACCTAGCAAGGAAATATGCAGAAATAACGGATCCACAACATGCGTTTTCGGTGTTGAGGCAGGCTAAACAAAATAACGGAGAGACGGTACAATTGTTTAGCGATAGATTGATTAACCTGGCTGAAGAAGCATTCTTAGGACAGAATGTACGAGGGGAGGAGGTGGAAAGGATGTTAGTAGGGATTTTTGTAGATGGCATCAAATCTGATGGTTTGAAACTTAAGCTGATGAGGGAAAACCCTGAGAGGTTATCACAAGCGGTGGATATCGCGGTACAAGAGGAAAATTTGAGACGAAGGTTTAGATTAAGAACAGGACGAGAAGTGGGAAGCAATCGAGACGACAGAGTTGAGGAACCCATGGAAATAGGACAAACAAGATTCGGATGGAATAGGAGAGGCGGTATACAAACGTTACAAGGTAGAAATAGGAGTGATTATGTTGAAAGAAGAAATGTGAGATACCCTACAAGTGAGACAGTGGGAAACACAAATAACACAAATATTGTCTGTTGGGTTTGTGGTCAACGGGGACATGTTTCTCGTTTTTGTAATAACAGGCGGGTACAGTCAAATACACAGGGTAGACAGGACAATAATAGGGTGAGTAGGAATGTTGTTGATGGACACAGGAATTTTACAGGTACAAGAACACAGGAAAATCGGCGCCCTACCTATTAGACAGGACCTATGATAGGAGGGTAAATAGTAAGGTCCCAAGGGTTAGAGAATATGTTAATAACAGGTATAATAGATCGAACAGAGAATATTTTCAACTAGATGAAGTCAAGAAATTTATAGAAGATAAAACAGATTATAGCTCCTGTATATTAGAGATAGGGAAGTATAGAGTTCGTACATTAATTGATTCGGGAGCTCAGGTTAGTGTAGTAAAAGAAAGTTTTTTATACAAAATAGTAAGAAATTGTAGAATATTTAAGAGTCATAATAATTTACACTCTGTTACGGGACAGAATTTACAAGTAGTTGGACAAACAATGATAAATTTTAAGTTAGGAGGGATCAACATAAGACACCTTTTTCATGTAGTGAGGGGTTTAAATAGAAACATGTTAATAGGGAGAGATTTTTTGATAAAAAATGGAATAAGACTTTTTTATGATCTACATAAGTTAAAGTTCAGAGACGTATATATAGATATAGAAGAGGACATGCATATATCAGCACTAGTTAGAGTTAAAATGACAACGACGTTAAAACCACAGTCGGTTAATTTGATACAAGCAAAGCTGAAGAGAAACCCATATTATATGGAAGGAAACACAGTCAGAATCACTGAGTTACAAGAAGAAATAATAGATGAGCCTGGCTTGGAGGTTCCAGATGGAATAATGGAGTTGGATAAACACTTAACCTTTCCTGTGATGGTTATCAACAACACAGGTAGAGAAATCAAATTATACAGAGGATGTGTGATAGCCAAACTAGATCATAACGTTAGTGACATATTGGCAACGGATAGAGCAGAAATGTCGGGAACAAGTTATTCAGAAACTTCTAATGAAAGAAGTAATAACAGACGCGGACGCGGAAGAAGAGAAAAAATCAGAATGGATGAATTGATCCATCCATCTAGAAGAAATAAAGCCCAAATATGTTCACTAGAAAAAATAACAAGGGAACAAGAATTGTTGTCACAGTTAAAAGCTCTGCCAGAAGATAAGGAAATATTGGAACAGTTTATAAAGCAAAATCAGGATGTGTTTGCGGTTAATGATTTAGAATTGGGTAAGACGCGAACAGTTACAATGGAAATAGACACGGGAGATCATCCACCAATAAGTTTAAAACCATATAGAACTCCATTAAGAAACAGAGAAATAGTGGAAAAGGCAATAGAAGAGATGCTGAAAGCAGGAATAATAAAAAGGTCGAAGTCAGAATGGTCATCTCCGGTGGTAATAGTGGCCAAGCCTGATGGTACAAGTCGCTTCTGTTGCGATTACAGGGCGTTGAACAAAATTACCAAGAATGTAGCATACCCACTGCCGGTAATTGATGATATTTTGGGGCTGCTTAATGGCTCTACATATTTCACAACGTTGGACGCAAGGTCAGGGTTTTGGTGTATTCCGATGTCAGAAGACGCGCAAAAGAAAAGCGCCTTTTGTACTCATATGGGCTCTTACGAATTTTTAAGAATGCCTTTTGGGGTCAAAACGGCACCATCTCATTATATGCTCTTAATTAATGAAGTTCTAGAGGGTATGCAAAGGTTCGCTCTTGCTTATATTGATGATATTCTGATTTATACGAAGGGAGATGTGGAGGATCATTTGAAACATATTAGACTAGTGTTTGACAGGTTAAGAAAGCATGATGTAAAGTTAAAGCTTAGTAAATGCCAATTTTTAAAGACAGAAACAAAATATTTGGGGTATATTATAAATAGAGAAGGTATTAAACCAGACCAGGACAAGATAAAGATTATTAAAGAGTTACCTGCTCCAACTAACGTTAAGGAAGTACGTGCTTTTATAGGAACATGTGCGTATTATAGGCGGTTCATTCCAGCGTTTTCAAGGATAGCTGAACCTATTACAAACTTTAACAGCCAAGTACGCCAGGTTTAAGTGGGATGATGAGTGTCAAAAAGCGTTCGACTATTTAAAAAACAGCTTAACACTGGTACCTCTGTTGACGCATCCAGACTTAAACAAACAGTTGATACTATACACAGATGCTTCAGGACAATGCAGTAGGAGCATGTTTGGTACAACCATATGAAGGAAAAGAGTCTGGAATACCAGGGGTTAAAAATGAAAGGCCTATCTACTTCTTGTCGCATAAACTTAGTAGATCACAAAGGAAATGGACGACTATTGAGAAGGAGGCTTTCGCGATTCATTACGCTCTTCAAAAACTAAATTACTACTTACATAACGCAAATTTTGTTATTAGAACTGACCACATGCCTTTAAAGTCTTTTCTAGAAGCTCCAGTGCAGAACAGGAAAATACAGACGTGGGCATTGAATCTACAGGGGTACGACGCGAAATTGAGTTCATACCAGGTAGGATAAATACATGCGCCGATTTATTGTCTAGAATTCCATATCCACAGTCATCAGAAGATACAGAAGAGGAAGCAGCTGAACCAGAGATAGACGACCGGAATTGGCAAGTAAATATTCTAGATTCTGCTATAATAAATAGGGAAGAATTTGATAGTCTACCATCGGATCAAGAGTCGGAACATAGGGAAGAAGACCTACAGTTAGCACAATTCAATATGAAAGAAGAGCAAGATTTGGACCCAAGAATAATACAAATAAAAGAAAAATTACGAGAAACTGAAGATAACAAATATAAAAGGAATTATTTGGTTTTACAAGAGGATGGACAGTTATATTACATGTGTGAAAAGAACGAACAGCTAAGGAAATATATTCCAAAGCATTTGGAAGATGAACTTTTAAAAGCATATCACGATGAAAATGGACATCTCGGTAGAGACAAACTGGTGAAAGCACTTTCAAGTAAATATTATTGGCCAAACTTGTTTAAATCTGCATGCAAATATGTAGATACGTGTGAAAAGTGCAGATTAAGGAACATGAAAACAATTAAGTCTCCATTACAGGACACAGATATTCCTCAGTTCCCAATGCAAAAGATTAGTTTAGATATATCGGGTCCACACCCCAGGACATTGTCAGGAAATGTGTATTTAATTCATATAGTAGACGTCTACAGTCTTTGGCCAGAGGTTTATGCAATTCCAGATAAGAGCGCGGATACTGTCGTTAATATTTTTTTACAAGAGTTCGTACCAAGGTTTAGTTGTCCACAAAGTATACTTACAGATAATGGTAGAGAGTTTGTAAATAAAAAATTCGAAAAGTTATTAAAAGACTTAAATATAAAACATATAAAGACCTCATTTTATAGACCTTCTTCAAATGCGAAAAACGAGCGTCAACATCGGACGTTGTACGACGTTATAGCAAAGATTATTGATGAACATGAAAAAGATTGGGATCTGTTTTTGGGACCTGCTCTTAGCGCTATTCGTACAAATCAAAATGAGAGCACGGGTTTTTCGCCATTTTATTTAATACACGGGAGAGAACCAATATTACCTATAGATAATCTATTAAAACCTAGACGGAAATATATGGGGGAAGAATTTCAAGAGACCATAATACAAGAAATGCATAAAGCACATGTGAGGTTAAGGAATAATATAATTAAAGCTAGGGAAAGACAGAAAAAGTACAAAAATGTAAATACAAAATTACAGGAGTTTAAGGTAGGTGATAGAGTTTATTACAAAAAGCATAGAAGAAACTCTAAGTTTGATGCTCGTTGGATTCCAGGTTATTACGTTTTGGAAAAACTTGGAAATGTATCGTATATTATAAAGAACCAGGTCACAGCACATATAGCAAGGGCACACGTTGAACACTTAAGAAGAGATGAAGATGAGATAGAAAATAATAATTATAATAATAATTATTATTCGGATGCGAAATTTTTGGATGAACAGGTTGTTAGAGGGGCCACAGTAACCCCAGATCTTAGAAAAGCTACAGGTAACCCCAGATCTTAGAAAAGCTACAGTAACCCCAGATTTTAGAAAAGATACAGTAACCCCAGATCTTAGAAAAGAACCAGAACAAAATCAGTTGCTAACAAATCCAAGTTACGAAGATACTCAAGAACAGACAATTCCGAAAAGAATGGAAGAAGAAGGGCTAAATGAAACTCATTATGATAGTATGGAAGAAGACACAGCTGCTCCATTTAGAAATACTAGGCAAGCAACGAAAAGAAGAATGGACAGTCAAAGAGATAAAGAAGTGAAAAGACAGAGGAGAATTAGAGATTATTCAACAAGCGGAGACGATATACCTCTACTGGAAAGATCCTTAAGAAAGAGTGATCGACAAATTAGGTGGGATGTTGAACGGAAGAGATTAGCGGCAGCTAAAGAGAGACATACAGACGAAGAAGAAGAAATGGATGAAAAGTCAGAGTCAAGTAGTAGTATGGAGGAAACTAGTAGGTTGTACGAAGAAGAAGATATTGATGTAGAATTAGCACTTATTCACAGAAACTTGGAGTTGTTGAAGAAGTGGAAACGTAGGAGATAGATAAATTGAAAGTAATGCAGATGGCAAGTTATAAGTTTCAGGATTTAGAACTGTGAGTGATGCTTGAGGAAGTATACGAAACGGTGGAAGTGGAAAAGGACTCTATGGATGTTTTTTATTGCTGCTAGAAATGCCGTGTTTAACGATAAGGATTAAAAAGTTGTTAGTGAAGATTGGTCCAAAGGAAATAATAGGCAGACCAGATCTACATTGAGTCAATATTGGATTAGTGGCCACATTACAAATAGAAAAAAAAAGGGATTCAACATGTAGTTTACAGTGCTTACTTAAGAGGATATTTTGGATGTTAGGTTATGAGGGGAGATGGTATAGTAAATTGATTACTGATTACTGATTTGTTTATGTAGATAGAACAGAGGTGATACTAGTTGGTCTGTAGTTAACAGATATACAGATGGTCATAAAATAGTTGGTCATGAGAGACCAATCTTGGTGGGCCAATATACGTAGTAATATTAAGAGAGTTAAAATTGTTTTGAGTCATGATTCATGTATGATATGATGACTATTGTTTGGTTGTTTTATTGAGCCTAAGTTGTAATGCCTCATTTTGTTTTCTTGATTTGGTCTTGAAAAATGATTGTTATTGTTTGATTAATTGATTTAGAATAGGGGGATTGTGTTCCTAGCATTTGAGTTAATAAAAACTATTGGTCCGTAAAAGTGTCCAATAGTGATAGGTAGAATAGAATATTTTATTCTGATTTGATAACATGCATGTTATGTCATTTGAATGTGTTTTTTTTTTCTTCTAGATAAATCTGGAGGTTGTGTTCATTTTATTTCGATTACATGAATGGTTTGGTATATTGAGTTAAATGGTTATAAAATTAGTTAAGTAAGTTTAAGTTTCAAATGAATGAGGTTTTGCTAAAGGTTTTTCGTTCAGAAAAGAGTTGATAAAAACTAATTTGTCCACTGATATAAGGTAGGGGGAAACTTAAGAGTAAATAGTTAAGGAATGCTACGCATTCAGTAACTAGTGGGAAACCATGGTTGGTGAACGTGTGTGCACGAATGGATAGACGTATCCAGGGCTTGCACACACGTCACTGTATTTATAAAATAGCAGGATGGGATGTACGGGGGCAAGATATAGGTGCTGTGAAATACCAGCTTTAATTATATTAAAGGTGTTCATAAAATATGAACATGGGCTCATGGTAAAAGGTGAAATAACGAAAGTGGAACAGAATTGTGGTTGGCAATGTCAATCTGAAATACACATGAAATGAAGGTTTATGAAAACTTATGCCAAATTGTTTTATAACGAACAATGATATATTTCATAAGGTGTTTTAAAAAATTATTTTACAAAATTTTTTATTGGCAAGGGAGGTAAAGGGTGAATGTCTTAAATGTACATTTACTGTATGTCCATGTGGTCATGTCGTGTATTCATTCTTTATGTTCTTTACTAGGTGCGCACCGCTTCTTTACTTTTCTAACTACATTGTTTTTGTACGTCCTGGGGTTTGAAAGAATGAGAAATTGTATAAGGTCAAAATTTTCGATAAAGAATTTATGAGCTGTTCTTACAATATGTATATTTGATACAGGAAACTAGATGAGCCAAGAAAGAACCAGAATAGTAAAGAATGAGAAATTTTATAAGGTCAAAGATTTCGATAAATAATTTATGAGCTGTTCTTATACTATGTATATTTGATACAGGAAACAAGAAAGAACCAGAAATGAAGAATTATGTAGTAGATAACTATATAATGTTGGGGAAATAAAAAGGAAAGAAGGACTGTTTGGATTAACAGGGTTATCATACGTGGTGTTATATAAATAAAAGTCGAAGAAGAAGTATATGGGGGGGGGGGGGGGGGGGGGTTATTAGCAGACCATGTCACTGGGAGAAGAGTTAAAAGATATATTATTTACTCAAACTTGATTTTAGGGAAAATTAGAAGACAAAGAGGGAATGGAATATGGGGATTAGGAGTAAAGAGTTTTCCTTATAAAGGAAAATTCTTTATTCAACATGGGGAGGTGTAACAGTAAGGGAGGAGCATTGGGGTATTATTAGAATCTAGCGGGAAAGAGATACAGCACGATTGAGCATCGAGAGTGAAAGGGTGGGAGATGCTCAATCGTGACGTATTGGGTTGGCAAGGGCAGTTAAGATCCAGCCTTCAATGTGAGTGGAGTCTAACATCAACGCTTTGTCATCAAGAAATAATAAACTTATATTATCGAACTGAAACCACGTCTTGAGAGTCTCTGTACATTGTTACAAGATTCTTCCACAGGACCAACAACAAACTGGGTAAGAGATTCTTCCTCAGGACCAACAACAAACTGGGTATGAGATTCTTCCACAAGACCAACAACAAACTGGGTAAGAGATTCTTCCACAGGACCAACAACAAACTGGGCAAGAGATTCTTCCACAGGACCAACAACAAACTGGGTAAGAGATTCTTCCACAGGACCAACAACAAATTGGTATGAGATTCTTCCAGAAGACCAACAACAAATTTCAGAGTCCACGCATCAATGTGCACAAGCTGTGGTCACTGTTGAGTGAGCAGTCTAGAGCCAGATTTCCGTAAGACCAGCAGATCGACAAGGCACCGGTCATCGATGTTGTCCAGGCTGGTTATTGCAAGGTTTTAGGCAAAGGTCACCTACCCAAGAGGTCACTGATTGTCAAGGACAAGCTTATCAGCAAAGTTCTAGAAATGAGAATCAAGGAAGTCGGTGTGCCTGTGTGTTGACTGCTTAAATTCCTCAATAAATAAATATTATTAACTTAAAAAAAAAAAAAAAAAAAACAGTAAATGCAACAGCAAATAAATAATGTAAATTACACCACATTAACACATAAAATCTATTCAACATGCAGGACATATTGCATAGGATTTCTTGTTGTGGTTTGTTGATAAAGGTTTATTCTTGCATCGTCCTCAGTTTCTTGAATTGCATTTGGTCAAGGTGAGCTACACTTTGAAGGTTTAAGAATTTATATTTTCATCGAATTAAGACGAGGAGGAGGGATGAAGACGTCCTTGAAGAAGAAGAAGAAGAAGAAGAAGAAGAAGAAGAAGAAGAAGAAGAAGAAGAAGAAGAAGAAGAAGAAGAAGAAGAAGAAGAAGAAGAAGAAGAAGAAGAAGAAGAAGAAGGAGGAGGAGGAGGAGGAGAATAACGAAAAGAAGTAGGTCGAAGAGAGGAGGAGGAGAATAATAAGAAGAAGGAGGATAAAGGGAAGGAGGAGGCGTAGAAGGTGGGTGAAGAAGAGTACAATTTAAATCTTTATTTCTGCATTATGGATTGCTCAAAGGTATTCGACTGCGCGGAACATGCAGAATTATGGAAATTTGTGAAAGGAATTGGTTGCTCATTAAGCCCAATACAGACAAAATGAATACAATGCAGCGAACAAAAGGCAGCCGTGAGAATATATGATGATGCAGCGGATTTATTTGCTATAGAACAGGAGTCAAGCAGTGTTACATCCCCCCCCCCACACACACACACACACAACACCCCCCCCCCCCCCTCAGATGTGTATCTTGTAAACTGAAAAAAATATATGAGATATTAAAGAGAAAACATCAATCCTTTGTAACCAGAGGAAAAGTTATAACTGTGTTTCATTATGCTGACAGCACAGTATAACTATTAAAAACATAAATGGCAATTGAGAAACGTATAAACTTAATGCATGAGCACAGAGAACAAGAAAATTTACACCCCAGTGTTGCAAAAACAACAGATATTCAGACTGCTACTGGTACTATTGGGATTCTTCGCTGGCTGTTACAGATGAAGACTGAGGACTATGGGAATGTACCGAGTATGTCATGTCGGTTCTTAACTGAACTCAATCTGAACTTAACTCAACTAAACTCAACTGCAGCGAAAAGAAAAACAATGACTACGGATAATATGAAGGAAAAAAACACATCCGTTAATCAATGGGGAGAAATGACAGGAAATCAGCAGTTGCAAATATGTAGGTTCACTGATGACGGTTGATTTAACTGGGATAATGTACATGTGATGATGTAAATGTGATAATATAAATGTGATGATATATATATATAAAAGTGATGATGTAAAAGTGATGATGTAAATGTGATGATATATATGTGATGATTAAATGTGACAATGTAAATTTGTTGATGTAACTGTGATAATATATATGTACTGATATAAATGTGATGATATAAAAGTGATGATGTAAAAGTGGTTATAACATATAATGATATAAATGTGATGATATAAATGGGATGATAGAAATGTGATGATATAAATGTGATGATATAAATGTGATGATATAAATGTGATGATGTAAAAGTGGTTATAACATATAATGATATAAATGTGATGATATAATTGTGATGATATAAATGTGATGATATAAATGTGATGATATAAATGTGATGATATAAATGTGATGATATAAATGTGATGCTATAAATGTGATGATGTAAAAGTGGTTATAACATATAATGATATAAATGTGATGATATAATTGTGATGATATAAATGTGATGATGTAAATGTGATGATATAAATGTGATGCTATAAATGTGATGATGTAAAAGTGGTTATAACATATAATGATATAAATGTGATGATATAATTGTGATGATATAAATGTGATGATGTAAATGTGATGATGTAAATGTGATGAAGGAAATGTGATGATATAAATGTGATGATATAAATGTGAGGATAAATGTGATCAAGGAAATGTGATGATATAAATGTGATGATGTACACGTGATGAAGGAAATGTGATGATATAAATATGATGGTGGAAATATGATAAAGGAAATGTGATGATATTAAAGGGATAGTGGAAATGTGATGATATAAATGTGATGATATAAATGTGATGATGCAAATGTAATGATGGAAATGTGATGATGGAAATGTATGATATAAATGGGATGCTGCAAATATGATGATGAAAATGTGATGATATACATGTGATGACGGAAATGTGATGAAGGAATTGTGATGCTATAAATGTGATGATAGAAATGTGATGATAGAAATGTTATGCAGGAAGTGTGATGATATAAATGTGATGATATAAATGTGATGATATAAATGTGATGATATAAATGTGATGATGGATGTGTGATGATGGAAATGTGATGATGGAAGTGTGATGATATTAATGGGATGGTGGAAATATGATGACGGAAATGTGATGATATAAATCTGATGACGGAAATGTGATGAAGGAATTGTGATGATATAAATGTGATGATATAAATGGGATGATAGAAATGTTATGCAGAAAGTGTGATGATATAAATGTGATGATGGACATTTTTTGCAGGAAATGTAATGATATAAATGTGATGATGACACAGTCATGATACAAATGTAACGATACTCATGTGATGATATAAATGTGATGATATAAATGTGATGATATAAAAGTGATGATGTAAAAGTGGTTATAACATATAATGATATAATTGTGATGATATAAATGGGATGATAGAAATGTGATGATATAAATGTGATGATATAAATGTGATGATATAAATGTGATGATGTAAAAGTGGTTATAACATATAATGATATAAATGTGATGATATAATTGTGATGATATAAATGTGATGATATAAATGTGATGATATAAATGTGATGATATAAATGTGATGATATAAATGTGATGATATAAATGTGATGATGTAAAAGTGGTTATAACATATAATGATATAAATGTGATGATATAATTGTGATGATATAAATGTGATGATGTAAATGTGATGATATAAATGTGATGCTATAAATGTGATGATGTAAAAGTGGTTATAACATATAATGATATAAATGTGATGATATAATTGTGATGATATAAATGTGATGATGTAAATGTGATGATGTAAATGTGATGAAGGAAATGTGATGATATAAATGTGATGATATAAATGTGAGGATAAATGTGATCAAGGAAATGTGATGATATAAATGTGATGATGTACACGTGATGAAGGAAATGTGATGATATAAATATGATGGTGGAAATATGATAAAGGAAATGTGATGATATTAAAGGGATAGTGGAAATGTGATGATATAAATGTGATGATATAAATGTGATGATGCAAATGTAATGATGGAAATGTGATGATTGAAATGTATGATATAAATGGGATGCTGCAAATATGATGATGAAAATGTGATGATATACATGTGATGACGGAAATGTGATGAAGGAATTGTGATGCTATAAATGTGATGATAGAAATGTGATGATAGAAATGTTATGCAGGAAGTGTGATGATATAAATGTGATGATATAAATGTGATGATATAAATGTGATGATATAAATGTGATGATATAAATGTGATGATGGATGTGTGATGATGGAAATGTGATGATGGAAGTGTGATGATATTAATGGGATGGTGGAAATATGATGACGGAAATGTGATGATATAAATCTGATGACGGAAATGTGATGAAGGAATTGTGATGATATAAATGTGATGATATAAATGTGATGATAGAAATGTTATGCAGAAAGTGTGATGATATAAATGTGATGATGGACATTTTTTGCAGGAAATGTAATGATATAAATGTGATGATGACAAAGTCATGATACAAATGTAACGATACTCATGTGATGATATAAATGTGATGATTGAAATGTGATGATGAAAATGTGATGATATAAATTTGAATTTATAAATGTGATGATATAAATGTGTTAATATAAATGGGATGGTGGAAATATGATGAAGGAAATGTGATGATATAAATGGGAATGGTGGAAATGTGATTATATAAATATGGTGATATAAATATGATGCAGGAAATATATGATATAAATGTGATGATATAAATTTAATGATGGAAATAGGATGATATAAACGTGATGATATACATTTGATGATACAAATGTGATTATATGCATGTGATAATATACGTGTGATGATGAAAATGTGGTGATATAAATGTGATTATATAAATGGGATGGTGGAAATATGATGATGAAAATGTGATTATATAAATGTGATGATGGTACATGTGATGATAATAAATGTGATGATGGAAATGTGATGATATAAATGTGATGATGGAAATTTGATTGTGGAAATCTGATATTATAAATGTGATGGTATAAATGTGATGATATAGAAGTTTGATGACAATGATTACATTTTTAAGCGACTTTTTTAAAGCAGTATAATATTGTGGCTTGGGATGTCCGAGGATTCACCTACCAACAAACTATGCAGTCAGCCAATCAACGAACCAACCCACCAACCAAGGGATCTCTGTAATACATGCGTACACATATCTTAATTTCGGGAGTCTCCGTGGCGAAGTGGTAACAACGTTTGCCTCGCGCTCCGAAGATTGTTGGCATGATTCCGAGCCGCGTTGCTCGGTTCACAGTTGCATTTTTCTCAGACCCTACTGGGGGTTGTCGCTGGAGCTACGGAGTTCGTTCTTGTTGCGACGCTGTCCGCAGGCCGCCCTGCAGGAAAGAGACCAAGCCATGTGTGATAAAACCCGGTGAAATGAAGTCAATCATCTCGCCTTTTAAATCTTTTTTTACACATGTCTTCATTGTATTTTAGATTTTAAATTTTTTTTAACTTTAACCGGCCGGTCTCCCTGGCCTAGAGATTTAAACGACTTTCTCCGTAATCCCGTTTATCAATTCTTCGCTGGCTGTTGAACCAGGGGACTGAGCACGTATGGGAATGTCCTGAGTGCAGTGATGTCGGTTCTTGACTCAACTCAACTCAACTCAACTCAACTTGACTGACTCCCGTTTATCAACTTAGGGAAATGCAGCGCGCGAGTATTGGAAGCGGTTCACGTCGCGTTGGTAACTTACGGGATCAGTGAGAATGCCGCTCAGAAATCAATGGCAAACTACTGAGCGTAATCTTGCCAATAAATCAACTACAGCTGTAAAATGCTGGTATTGACAGCGATGTACTGTAAAGGATATGAGGAAAAGAAAACTTTAACCGGCGACTATGTCTTGGGCGATAGTGAGACGCGCAATTTCATAATTCTCCGACCCACTGTGTTAACGCTATATCAGCAGCAGTCGTTTTCGAAGCCAATTGCTTTGCGTTGATTTTAATTATTTGGGACGCCATTCGCCCAGAAAGCAATGACAATCTTCTGGACTGAATTCATTTAGCACGAAGGGAGATTAACGACGCATTATAAATGAGGATTGCAAAATGTTACGTATATTCAACGCTACTGTGTGGCTCGGAAGCTTAGGCATTGATCAAGCAACTAGAAAGTCGAATAAAGGCCCCGGAGACGTGGATACACAGAAGAATATGTGGTATTTCATAGAAACAAAAACAATCAAATACAAAGGTTCTAGAAAAACTGGGTATGAAAGATAGTTGATGAAAGAAATAAAATAGGGGCAAGTGAAATATTTCGGCCACGTTAAAAGACATAATACCCTTATGAGAACCATACTGTAAGGCAAGAGTGAGGGCAAGCGAGCAAGAGGTAGACAACGATACAAGACGGAAGATAACATCAAGAGATGGACGAGCATCATTCTGACAGAATGTACAGTCAGGGCGAGAGACACGACAGTGTTGGAGATTCATTGCAGCCAACCTTCATTGTGGAGACGGTACCTGATTGATTGATTGATTGAGTACTAAGGGGCTTCAAATGACAACATTAAATGCTTTTGTTTTATGTGAACATATTATGTAAAAGAAGTAAGAGCAAATGTATGATATGTGGATGTAGTCACCATTGTGTTCAATGCACGTCCTACAGCGCCGATAAAGTGTTTGGATTCCTGAATAAAATAATTCTATGGGATCACTACTCGGTGTGCCTGACCCGGTTGTGAACAGTCTGTCACAGAAGTCACGCCGTGTTGAAACTTCTTACTCCACTCATACACCTTCTGGACTGAAATAAAATAGGATAACAGAACGCTGCTCATCTTTGGTGCATGTTAAAAGTTGGGCGGCCATCTTTAAACTGTCATTATGACGAAACCGTGGGCGTCTGTACCGTGATGTCACATGCTTAAAGCTCTTGACATCCTGAACAACAATATTGACGGGTTACATGACATTGGTATGGTTATTGCACAATTGCTATAACACTTTTATGGTTTTCATTTGAATCACCCACGTAAATCACAATCAGTCAATAAAATATGGGGTTACTAGGAACGTCATGTAAACGGCATGGCAACTAACGTTTTTATTTTTAAAGCAACTAAAAGCCAAGCCCCCGCAACACATGCGTGAATCCTTCGCTGCACACACTGTTGCGGAACCCCTTTGAAAAATACAAGTTAAAGACAACATTCCTTCCATGTCACAAAGAATCACATTAGCTCTGTTCTGACATTTCCCTGGTCTAGACAATGCAGTAAATGAATAATATATGCAGCAGTGTGGTAAAATAAATGTAAAATAAATGTACAATAAATGTAAATTAGAAGGAACCTGGATGGCTTTCTTTGTTTGTTTTTAATTTTCAGCGATTTCTTTTTATTATGGTTTTTGATCGAACTGATTGTTGGTGATTTCATTATCTTCTTGCCGATCGTGAATAAGTCTTTGTGTGGTTTGTTGGTCTGGGAGAATCGATATTCTGGCTAAATTATCGAGGTATTTTTTTAAATGTCGTTACATTGAGGATTAGGCAGCATGGAATCATTGTCTGTGGGAAGATTGCAAAGTGCCAATAAAATAATTAAATGAAAGGTCATAGATGGGTTATGAGGGATGCGAGGAAATATGTTCATGTCTAGGTGAAGAGAGAGATAAGGGAGAAAGAGGCACACACACACACACACACACACACACACATATATATATATATATATATATATATATATATATATAGATAGATAGAGAGAGAGAGAGAGAGAGAGAGAGAGAGAGAGAGAAAGAGAAAGAGAGAAACTAAGAGAGGGGGGGAGGGAAGCGACAGAGACAGTGAAAGAAGAGAGAGAGAGACACACACACACTGAGAGAGGGGGAGAAAGCGACAGAGGACAATGAAAGAAGTAGAGAGGAAGAGAGCGACAGAGACAGGGGGAGAAGGAAAGAAGGTGAAAGAGAGTGACCAAGACAGAGGGAGGAGGGGAAAGAGCAACAGAGACAGAGACGCAGTGAGACAAAAGGAGAGAGAGGGAACAATTGAAACAAAGAGACAGACTGGGAGAGACAGACAGAGACAGAGATGGAGACAGAATAGTATAGAGAGACAGAGTAGTGCAGAGAGACAGAGAGACATTAAGGAGATACTTTGTGAGGGTGATAAGACACAGAGGATGAGCGATGTAAAGAAAAGTAGAGACTACGAGGGAGATATGAGAGAGAAAGAGAGAGAGAGAGGGAGAGAGGGAGAGAGAGAGAGAGAGAGAGAGGGTTAGTCTGATACAGTCAGAAACAAAGTGATATAACTAAGTGATAGAAACAGACAGACAATTCGCTGCAGAGAGAGAGAGAGAGAGAGAGAGAGAGAGAGAGAGAGAGAGAGAGAGAAAGAGAGATTGAGAGAGAGAGAAAGAGAGAGATTACTTTGAATATACAGAGAGAATAATGGTAACTGATGAAGGCTAAGAGAGAGAGAGAGAGAGAGAGAGAGAGAGAGAGAGAGAGAGAGAGAGACTGGCAGACTGCGATATATAGACAGGGGAACAGAGTGAGACATAGAGGTTTGTTCAGAGTAATACAGGGTAGATATGAATAAATGAGAGACAGAAAGGAAGAGGGAGGGGGAGAGATATAAAGAGAGAGAGAGAGAGAGAGAGAGAGAGGTAAAGAGAGATAGAGAGAGAGGTAAAGAGGGAGAGAGACAGAAGGCATAGGCAGTATAAATATCATAGCCTATCGTTTCCTCCCTCTGAATTCTCTCACCCTCACTCATTTAGACACCTCAGTGTATTATTTACATTCTTTGCAATTTGACTTGGATTGTGTATTTGCATTTCCGCGGGGGATCACTAAAATGGGCAACCTTTCCCTTAACAACCGTTGCTATGTACGCCCATCCACCAATCAGCTGCAGTCACACCAGTTGGTATTACTCCACTCATGCCCAAAGTGCCATGGCGACCGTTGCGTCACTTTCTAATCATTTCCGCTATGCTGTTAAATTTTAAATAACCTCAAATGAGATTGACTAAAGGTACCTATATATTAAAAAGTTTAGACCATTATGTTTTCAGTCTATTTCTTTGTTTTCAACAACCCTTCTGTCTTTATATTCCTATAAAATATATAGTCAGCGACAATGCGTGAACATTTAAATAGGACATTACCATACTACTAATATAGTTTAGAACCCCAATGGTCATGTTAAAAGTAGCTTTTGGGGAAATATAAATGTACTTAACTACTTATCGATAAAAACTGTCACTTGCAAGAAAAAGAGTACAGACGTGTTGTTGTATCTTTAAATTAAATTAATGCGAGTGAACGGACTCACAAAGTATGTTAAGAAAGGTGTGCTTTGGGCTGAGGGGCAGGCTTCCATTCAACAATCAAAAATTGGAGCATCAGCTGGATATTTTCCCAGGACATGCTGGTGTCGTGGTAAACGAGCGGGCAGACAGATTGGCTGGGTCTGCACCGCTTGGTTGGGGATTAGTGCATGATAAGGCAGATGTGGTTGGGGAGGGGGAGGGGATTTGGAATCGTGTGTGGGATGATGTTGCAGGGAATGTCCAGAGGCTCTGGCTGACACTCCAAACTTCGAGGAAAGGCCAGACGGACACATAATCAGACTGCTACAGATACCATTAGTTTTGGAACTTTTCGCTGGCTGTTGAAGATGAGGACGGTGTACGTATGGGTATGCGCGAGTGTTGCGATGTCGGCTCTTGACTCAACTCAACTCAGATTAACTCATCTCAACTCAACTCAAACATGTGAAAGAAGGGCAAGAAGGCAGATATGTTGAGAAACATCATAGAGCAGTAGACATGTAGTTTTAGGGGAAATACAAATATTAGTTAGTCGCGGTTCCAACTTCACGTTAAAGGGTCACCCCCATAATGCTCAGTTCCTGTACCAGTGAGCATCACACAAAATGCCTTTCACTGTCCCATATGAAGAGTGGAACAGACAGCAATACCTACGATCCAACAGCGCGCACATGCATGTGCATGCATGAGGCCGCTGCCAGAATGCCAACACAACAGTTCGCCACGAAAATTACAGTTCATCGTCGATGGGAGCGACAGTCACTAGAAATACCGCAGCTTCACACACGTTACTGTATAATGAAAAACTAGCTAGTTCACAAACTGGCCACTGCAGTACACTGGATGGACAGAAATACGATGAGGCAGACCTACAAGAACAAATTAAAACCGTAAACTGATAACAGAAACGAATGAAAACAGTAATCTGATTACAGAAAGTATACGTAGACAGTCTCGACAGTATGGGAAAGTAATGAGAAGATGTAAGCTTGACAACTTGATGACGATTTGCAAACTTTACAGGAAAAGAGCTGGTGATTGCCGGTCTTTGGCTGAACTAAATCCGTTTAAGAAGACAAACATACGTTCTGTACATGATTTTCCTCAGTTGAACCCACCCTGTTTCAAGCAGTTAAACATACGATCATCCTCGTTCTATCTTTCGTTTTTCTCTGTTGAACTCAGCTTGTTTCAACACGTTTTATACACGATTTTTTCCGTTAACCTCACCCTCTTTCAAACAGCTAATTACTTCTGTTTGTGATTGTGCGTGTGTACGTGTCTGCCCTGCCTGCCTGCCTATCC
>JACEFZ010006819.1:0-33294 GCA_014155875.1 Cepaea nemoralis
CACCTTATACCAGAAAAACATGTTTTACAGATAGGTCACACCCACTCTATACCAGGCACACATGTTTACAGATAGGTCACACTCACTTCTATACCAGGCACAATGTTACAGATAGGTCACACCACTCTATACCAGGCACACATGTTTACAGATAAGGTCACATCCACTCTATACCAGGCACACATGTTTACAGATAGGTCACACCACTCTATACCAGGCACACATGTTTGTACAGATAGGTCACACTCACTCTATACCAGGCACACATGTTTGTTTACAGATAGGTCACACCACTCTATACAAGGCACACATGTTTTTACAGATAGGTCACACCACTCTATACCAGGCACACATTGTTTACAGATAGGTCACCCACTATTCTATACCAGGCACACATGTTTACAGATAGGTCACACCACTCTATACCAGACACACATGTTTACAGATAGGTCACACCACTCTATACCAGGCACACATGTTTACAGATAGGTCACACCACTCTATACCAGGCACACATGTTTACAGATAGGTCACACCACTCTATACCAGGCACATATGTTTACAGATAGGTCACACCACTCTATACCAGGCACACATGTTTTACAGATAGGTCACACCACTCTATACCAGGCACACATGTTTTACAGATAGGTCACACACTCTATACCAGGCACACATGTTGTTACAGATAGGTCACACCACTCTATACCAGGCACACATGTTTACAGATAGGTCACACCACTCTATACCAGGCACACATGTTTACAGATAGGTCACACCACTCTATACCAGGCACACATGTTTGTTTACAGATAGGTCACACCACTCTATACCAGGCACACATGTTTACAGATAGGTCACACCACTCTATACCAGGCACACATGTTTACAGATAGGTCACACCACTCTATACCAGGCACACATGTTTGTTTACAGATAGGTCACACCACTCTATACCAGGCACACATGTCTGTTTACAGATAGGTCACACCACTCTATACCAGGCACACATGTTTACAGATAGGTCACACCACTCTATACCAGGCACACATGTTTACAGATAGGTCACACCACTCTATACCAGGCACACATGTTTACAGATAGGTCACACCACTCTATACCAGGCACACATGTTTGTTTACAGATAGGTCACACCACTCTATACCAGGCACACATGTTTGTTTACAGATAGGTCACACCACTCTATACCAGGCACACATGTTTACAGATAGGTCACACCACTCTATACCAGGCACACATGTTTGTTTACAGATAGGTCACACCACTCTATACCAGGCACACATGTTGTTTACAGATAGGTCACACCTACTCTATACCAGGCACACATGTTTACAGATAGGTCACACCACTCTATACCAGGCACACATGTTTTTACAGATAGGTCACACCACTCTATACCAGGCACACATGTTGTTTACAGATAGGTCACACCACTCTATACCAGGCACACATGTTGTTACAGATAGGTCACACCACTCTATACCAGGCACACATGTTTACAGATAGGTCACACCACTCTATACCAGGCACACATGTTTACAGATAGGTCACACCACTCTATACCAGGCACACATGTTTACAGATAGGTCACACCACTCTATACCAGGCACACATGTTTGTGTACAGATAGGTCACACTACTCTATACCAGGCACACATGTTTACAGATAGGTCACACCACTCTATACCAGGCACACATGTTTGTTTACAGATAAGTCACACCACTCTATACCAGGCACACATGTTTACAGATAGGTCACACCACTCTATACCAGGCACACATGTTTGTTTACAGATAGGTCACACCCCTCTATACCAGGCACACATGTTTGTTTACAGATAGGTCACACCACTCTATACCAGGCACACATGTTTGTTTACAGATAGGTCACACCACTCTATACCAGGCACACATGTTTGTTACAGATAGGTCACACCACTCTATACCAGGCACACATGTTTGTTTACAGATAGGTCACACTACTCTATACCAGGCACACATGTTTACAGATAGGTCACACACTCTATACCAGGCACACATGTTTGGTTACAGATAGGTCACACCACTCTATACCAGACACACATGTTTGTTTACAAGTAGGCAAAACCACTCTGTACCAGGCACACATGTTTACAGGTAGGTCACACCTAAAATAACAGCATTTAATATTAATTTT
The DNA here is from genome assembly GCA_014155875.1 of Cepaea nemoralis. Taxonomy (NCBI): domain Eukaryota; kingdom Metazoa; phylum Mollusca; class Gastropoda; order Stylommatophora; family Helicidae; genus Cepaea; species Cepaea nemoralis. Next base: position 2,198 of record JACEFZ010006819.1, read on the forward strand.
ACATTTAGTCACGGTGTTTTTGTTTGATACCATCAGTGACTTCGGTTTTAATATTAGTCAAGCAATAGCCCGTTTTGTCACCTTCTATAATCACCATCAACTCCAGTAGTTTCCTTCTGCATTGTTGCTATCAAGCTTGGGGCATCTTGTACTAAATTTATGGCTATTGATTTACCATGAAACAAACCAGTGTCCCCTATCTGAGTGTCCACAAACCCGTCACCATTTCTGTACGAACTAGGTCTAACATCAATCCTACTCGGTTCTCGTGTTTATCCCTTCTCAATACCATACTTGTGCTCTTGTCAGATTCCATTTCTTCTTCATACAGATCACGTGAGCAAAGCTGTAGCAAAAGTAGTAGTAGTAGTAAGTAGTAAGTAGTAAGTAGTAAGTAGTAAGTAGTAAGTATTAAGTAGTAAGTAGTAAGTAGTAAGTAGTAAGTAGTAAGTAGTAAGTAGTACGTAGTAGTAGTAGTAGTAGATGTAGTAGATGTAGATGTAGATGTAGCAACAGAAGTAATAACTGAGACACGCAACATATAGTATAAAAGCGATACAACAGAATTAACTAGAATGGAAAGTGATGAACAAGAGATAACAACATGTCATTTCACATAACCTAAATTGGATCGTTTGACCTACTCCTCAGCGAATTAATCATTCAGTGCTTGTTCATCACCATGGGAACATGCGCCAATACAACAAGACGATCTTTCTCTATTCAGTATTGACAAAATAATACGATTATGGATTCGTCTTGATGTTATTTCACCTTGTTCAATAACTCTTTCCTGTTTGTCCTTTTTGTGCCTTTATGCAACAAAAACAATCCTTGCTTTTGTCAGCTGCTGTTTATTTTATGTTATCTATTTTTTTGGAACACGTTTGTCATTGCGTCCATTTTTCAATTGCAATCACAATTTACATCCACATTCTGTCTTTTTGTTTCCTTTCCAAGCGTGAAATACTTGTTCTTTGCTATAGTTTTGCCTCTCATGTTATTGTTGCTGTTTGAGTGTAATTTACTTTTTCCAGGACGCTCTCGGCTAACGGCATGCTTGTCTCTACTTGCGTTTATGTATCTGCTTCTCCAATATTAATATCTTGCATTCTCTGTCAAATGTTTTGGGACACTATCCGCTCTAGTCCAGGTGTATTGCATTAACCCACTTTAGTTTTCAATGTCGCAAATAATTGCTAATTACACTCCCTGTTAGTTACTACTTTAACTCTTTATCCCAGACAGCAATAACACATTAACTCACCCAGTCCTAATGATAACACTCACTTACTAATCAGCAAACATCGTAAATAAACTCTAGAAGTGCCCATATCTCTCTATAAAATTATATTTAGTGCTTACTCTCACACCCTGCACCAAATGTGATGCTAATTCTTAGTCCATGCCGTGTGACATTGGTGATCATGTCTGTGTACAACCTTCTGTCTCATGTGCTGCCTTATTTCTAATACCTATGTTCCTTCACAGCATGATGTCAGATTGTCCAGAATCATCTCTCTCGGCCTCTCCTTGCCGCTCCTCCACTCCATCTGGAACGTTGTCATGTTTTACTCCAGCTTGTCCCTTGACACGAGGTGTCCGAACATTGTCTCCTTCTGATGCGATTAACCAGTTCACCTCGCGTGTTAACTTCTCCCACAATATCTCCATGACGCTTTTTATCCGTCCATGGACTGTTTATCTCTCGTCTATAAATCCACGTCCCTGCAGCTTCCACATATTACCTCAATAGTCTGCTAATTGTCCATGATTTATTACTGTACATCAGAATTGGCTCGATATAGCTTTTAAAAACTCTCTTTCCCATCTCGAGAGACACAGATATAATGCATAGGATATTATTCTACTAGTTAAATGATGCATTTGCTTGGCCTAGTATGTGTTATACTTCTTTAACACATCTTCAATCTGCTGTTATCAAAGTGCTCAAACACGTAGATACACTGATTTATTTCAAACTATTTCCATTCACTTTGTCGAGAGGACATCGTTTTATTTGTAATACCATTATTTCTGTTTTTCTGTTATCCAGACTAAGACTTTAATTTTCACTTCGTGTTGGAATTATATCTATCATTTCTTGTAACTGCGTGTCATTGTCGGCGATAAAATCCGTGCCTTTGGCATTGCTCAGATTGTTTACATTTTACCGATATTCCTGGCATGCCCTTCGTGAATCTGACTACTATGTCACTATACAAATGGAGCAGATCGCGTGATAGTGCACAACCCTGTTTTATGTGGTGACATTTCTCTTTTGTGATAATGTTGGTGTGTGGCATTTCCAAATGGGGGGGGGGGGGGGGGGGGGGGCATTTGGTAGTAGTCAGGATAGGATCAGACCAGAAACTGCAAGACAGGACACGAGAGAAAGGCATAGGCAAGACAATGCAAGACAGATAAAGTACAAGAAGAACATGAGAGAAAGGTACAGGTAGTACAATGCAAGATAGAGAAAGTACAAGACAGGACACGAGAGGAAGGTATAGGCAGAACAATGCAAGACAGAGAAAGTACAAGAAGAACATGAAAGAAAGATACAGGCAGAACAATGCAAGACAGAGAAAGTACAAGAAGAACATGAGAGAAAGATACAGGCAGGACAATGTAAGGCAGAGAAAGTACAAGACGTAACACGAAAGAAAGGTACAGGCATGACAATGTAAGCCAGAGAAAGTACAAGACATAACACGAAAGAAAGGTACAGACAGGACAATTCAAGACACAGAAAGTACAAGAATGGACACGAGAGAAAGGTACAGGCAGGACAATGCAAGACAGAGAAAGTAAAGACAGGGGAGTAAAGGATGAAACCAGACAAGACCTGACAAGTCACGACAAGACATGGCAAGACACTGAAAGGAAAAACAAAACATGGCATGACAAGACAACGGCAGGTCAAGTGATGACAGTCAATACAAAACAGGAAAAGACGGATGGTACAAGACAAGATATAAACAGCCAGGAAGTGACAGGGCAAGACACTACAAATCAGTGTATGACCAGACACAACGCGACACAATTGGACAGGACAGAAGAGAAGAAGACAAGACAGAATGTGACAGAATTGACAGGGCAGAACAGGACTTGTGTCTGTAAGGTGTCCGTTAATTCGCTTCGCTACATCAGGGTTGGGATTCCTGACTAATGCAAAGGAAAGCTAGTTCGTGAGATCTGGCAGTCAGTCAGCGGGTATGAGGTATATTGCTATTAGTACTTAATTTGTGTTACGAGGAATGATTCATTGTTCCAGTACACGTTCTAATTAGCGTCTGATGGTTTTACTGAGTAGGTATTCACGCCGTGTCGCTAGAAGATGTTTGTTTCCACGCTGCAGTATCCATTTCTATTCCAATGTCAATGTTCGCAACGCTCTGATTGCTATACGTATTGATTGTCCTGATTGTTGTTGCGTGTCTAATTCCACTCGCCTCACATGGTAGACACGAGTTCAAATTCCAGGAGAAAAGTAAGTGCAATTACGGATTCTGTGTGGCTCTAGAACATGTGTAATTATTCAACAGGAAACAAGCAGTGGTAGGTCGCTGATATGTCGACTGTGTTGTTATGATTTGCGTAGAGGTCTTTTTTTTATAGAAGAATAATGAGAAAACCATGGACGGACATAAAGAGCAATGTAGATATCTTGAAAGAAGTTAGCTCATAATAAGAACTTGTCACTCCCACCAGAAAAAGGTAGTTCATTTTCTTTGGGCATGTTATGAGAATATAAAAGCAGGAAAGCTGAAGGGGAGGTAGAAGAGGGGGATGACGAATTAAACGAAGTTATGCTGGACAGTTTTGACATCGTGGCAGAGAGGAACATTAGTGTCAGAAATGATTGGCATTACCGGAGACATTAGGTTGTGGACAGACATTTGTCATCAGCGCCACACGGCATGGACTATAAGAATAACTCGTTATAGAGAGATTTTAAAACATGGTAGTTAGCTAATGTAGCAGTGTAAAATCACATAGCTGGTCATGCAACCACCTCAAAGAGCTACTCCGACTCCTCTGTGTAATGCCAATTTAAAAAAAACACAAGTTTAATGACACTAGGAAAAAATCATTACACGAGTTATGCATAATTCATGATAATGTTAATCATTGTCATAAATAAGTAAAGAAACAATGTTGTATTCAGCTAATTATTAATTAATGTTAATTTCCAACGACGATGATAATTGTCATCTGTGTCAGAGGCCAACGGAGGATGCCGTAAACTGAAATGAAGAAGTACAGGTACTAACAATATAGTTGTGTTCTTTCATTCAAAGTTGGCATTCACAGAGTTAATCTCTGCCTTAGCGCCTTCTGGGTTCGAACATGCTGAGGCCCAGGGTTTCCTTTCCTTTTACTCAAGTAGACGATCGTACACGCTTCAGTGGGTTGGGAGTCTGGCAGCAGGTGATCGGTCAATGTACCAGAGAGATGAGAACAAGCACAATGTGCAGTCCCTTCGGCAACCGTCAAACAGGAAAGTCTCCATGAGCAGCAAGCAACAATATATATATATATATATATATATATATATATATATATATATATATATATATATATATATATATATGTGTGTGTGTGTGTGTGTGTGTGTTTGTGTGTGTGAACGTCAAGCGGTGTTTGCATCGTCCCTTTTACCCGACGTGCCTAAAACTTTACTACGTTTACCAGATCCTTGATCCGCTGAATCGTGTGTCTGTGACCATTGCTCCTTGTCTCCAACAATCACTTTTCTCAGAGTCTACCATGTCCTGTGTCGTGGACCCTGATGTCCTAGAGTCTACCATGTCCTGTGTCGTGTACCCTGATGTCCTAGAGTCTACCATGTCCCGTGTCGTGTACCCTGATGTCCTAGAGTCTACCATGTCCTGTGCTGTGTACCCTGATGTCCTAGAGTCTACCATGTCCTGTGTCGTGTACCCTGATGTCCTAGAGTCTACCATGTCCTGTGTCGTGCACCCTGATGTCCTAGAGTCTACCATGTCCTGTGTTGTGTACCCTGATGTCCTAGAGTCTACCATGTCCTGTGTTGTGTACCCTGATGTCCTAGAGTCTACCATGTCCTGTGTCGTGTACCCTGATGTCCTAGAGTCTACCATGTCCTGTGTCGTGCACTCTGATGTCCTAGAGTCTACCATGTCCTGTGTTGTGTACCATGATGTCCTAGACTCTACCATGTCCTGTGTTGTGTACCCTGATGTCCTAGAGTCTACCATGTCCGGTGTTGTGCACCCTGATGTCCTAGAGTCTACCATGTCCTGTGTTGTGTACCCTGATGTCCTAGACTCTACCATGTCCTGTGTCGTGTACCCTGATGTCCTAGAGTCTACCATGTCCTGTGTTGTGTACCCTGATGTCCTAGAGTCTACCATGTCCTGTGTCGTGTACCCTGATGTCCTAGAGTCTACCATGTCCTGTGTTGTGCACCCTGATGTCCTAGAGTCTACCATGTCCTGTGTTGTGCACCCTGATGTCCTAGAGTCTACCATGTCCTGTGTTGTGTACCCTGATGTCCTAGAGTACTACCATGTCCTGTGTTGTGTACCCTGATGTCTAGAGTCTACCATGTCCTGTGTTGTGTACCCTGATGTCCTAGAGTCTACCATGTCCTGTGTTGTGTACCCCTGATGGTCCTAGAGTCTAACCATGTCCTGTATTGTGCACCCTGATGTCCTAGAGTCTACCATGTCCTGTGTTGTGTACCCTGATGTCCTAGAGTCTACCATGTCCTGTGTTGTGTACACTGATGTCCTAGAGTCTACCATGTCCTGTGTCGTGTACCCTGATGTCCTAGAGTCTACCATGTCCTGTATTGTGTACCCTGATGTCCTAGAGTCTACCATGTCCTGTGTCGTGTACCCTGATGTCATAGAGTCTACCATGTCCTGTGTTGTGCACCCTGATGTCTTAGAGTCTACCATGTCCTGTGTTGTGTACCCTGATGTCCTAGAGTCTACCATGTCCTGTGTCGTGTACCCTGATGTCCTAGAGTCTACCATGTCCTGTGTTGTGCACCCTGATGTCCTAGAGTCTACCATGTCCTGTGTTGTGTACCCTGATGTCCTAGAGTCTACCATGTCCTGTGTCGTGTACCCTGATGTCCTAGAGTCTACCATGTCCTGCGTTGTGTACCCTGATGTCCTAGAGTCTACCATGTCCTGTGTTGTGTACCCTGATGTCCTAGAGTCTACCATGTCCTGTGTCGTGTACCCTGATGTCCTAGAGTCTACCATGTCCTGTGTCGTGTACCCTGATGTCCTAGAGTCTACCATGTCCTGTGTCGTGTACCCTGATGTCCTAGACTCTACCATGTCCTGTGTCGTGAACCCTGATATCGTAGAGTCTACCTTGTCCTGTGTCCATCATCGTGCTGAGTAAACCCTGCCTCTTCTTTCATCATCTACGTCCTCCATCACCGATCTTTCCAGCCCCTTGTAGCTTTCAATATGGCCAAAGTATATTTGTTTCCTAGACACATTACTGTTTATGTTAGTTTCCTACCTAGACACAGTACTGTTTATGTTAGTTTCCTACCTAGACACATTACTGTTTATGTTAGTTTCCTACCTAGACACATTACTGTTTATGTTAGTTTCCTACCTAGACACATTACTGTTTATGTTAGTTTCTTACCTAGACACATTACTGTTTATGTTAGTTTCCTACCTAGACACACTTTTCTAGTGGCAGTCAACGAGTTAATGTAATCTGCCTCTGGGATTTGTTGCACAAGGCCATTGCATATAAAGCGTTTGTTTTGCTTATACTGGCAACGATAATTCTCTTTGTTTGTGTATTAATTCACTTTGCTTACTTTCTTCTTCTTCCTCAGCGTTCCGAGCCATTGAGGTTCTTTTCTGCAGATACAATCCGTCTCCATTCGTCTCTATGGTTGACCTTCTCTTGCCAGTCGTTGATTCCAAGTGCTTGTAGGTCTGTATATATATTATCTCTCCACCGTCTTCTTGGTCTACTTCGGGGTCTACGGTCATTTATGTCCTGAGTGTAAGCGAGCTTTGCTTCCCTATTATCTTCCTTTCTTTCTATATGACCCAGCCATTGTAGTCTATTAGCCTTCATGATACCAGTGATTAGCGGGGACTTAAACAGATCATAAATGTCTTTGTTACTTCTTCTCTTCTACTCTCCACTTTGTGAATCCCTAATGGGTCCAAAGATACGTCTTAAAACTTTGTTTTCAAAGGTTTGTAACAAGGCTTCGTCTCCTTTCGTTTACTTTTACTTTTGCTTACTTTATCCAACAAAAATTTTTATTGGAGATCAGTGCAGACTTTCTGCCCGCGAGTATTTCCCCAGGGTAATCAGTCTTACTAAGCTACTGGCATGGTCTCGTGGCTAAATGCTCATGGTGTCATATACATAAAGATAGAAGAGACATTGATTCCACGTTGACTGTCAGTTAGTAGTGATCGGGGATTGAGCCCGCGAGTAACAATGTAAATCAGAACCGTGAAAGTCATGAGGTGATCGAGTGGTTGTGTAGTTAAATATATGTCTCTTATTTACAGCAATCGCAGTGTTTGAATTCTTACACTATATGTAGAAACCATGTCAATAACGGATAAATATAGCCGTACGTTATAAAAGGCGTGAAGTTATGTCCGTGTGTTATGCAGATCGTCTCTGTTTTCAAGCACAGAGTTGAGTTGAGTTGATCTGAGTGAAAAACCGAGTCACAGCCTCAGAGCATTCCTACACCTGCTCCTTGCTCATCTACAACAGCTAGAGAAGAGTTCCAATACTAATAGTACCTGTAGTAATCTGATTATGTGTCCGTCTGGCAGTTCCTTCGTGTTTTGAGTGTCGGCCAGATTCTCCGGTCACTCCCTGCAGCACCTTTCTCTCCAAGTCGTGATAATTTATATATTCCTCAACATTATACACAGGATTCCTAAGGGCCCCGACCCCATCTTCCCCACTATGTACCATTACCCTACCAGGTGGCGCAGACCCAGCCAATCTATCCGCCTGCTCGTCACCCACCCCACCAGCATGTCCCGGGGGACAAATCTAACAGATCAAACATAGATAAAGCTTAAGGGTCGACGAGTTTTGTCTGTACACAACTGTCAAGCTATGTGTGGTTATAGTTGTAAATAATGCTACAGACCACTAATGAAGACTTCTCGTCATGAAGTATGTATAATGTTGGTCCCCAGATGTAAGCCCTCCATCACACGAAAGTTAATCATAGTTGTGTGAGAAAAGCAATCACCAGGTGGGCTGGTAACCATTGTCTGCTACTTGAATTTTAATATTTTCATCTTACCCCAAAAACACACGTGACCTTTCGTGCATCCATGGCTCCCGCCGAGGCCGCCAGCTATGTGGTTCACGTTGCTAGGTTTCCAGCGGGCAGGATAACGTGCCCTTGACTTCTGCTCCAACTTGTTAGTCCTCAACTTGACAATTGTCTGATGTCGGCCAACAAACTACAACCGCGGGATTAACCAGACGACGGTTCCTAATGCAGACCAGATTGTTCCAGATCAGCACAGCCTGTGGGTAAATCCATGCCCGAAGACATGACTGTAGCAGCTGTTTCTCGGCAAATGTTAATGGTGGTTGTTGAGATAATGATCAAATCACACCGCGTTGCCTTTTCGATCTTCGAAAATATGAGATTAAGGTCTAAAAATTATATTCACAGCGTAGCTTGTTACTGTTGTGGTTGATGTTGTGCTATTGTTAGAAATGTGGGGTTCAAGCTGTTCACTCGGGTAGAAATTGAAGAACTATGCGACTGTTGTTAGTTTGGTGTCAACCCTGTAGTTGGGTGTCAACCTGTAGGCTAGAATTACACTGCACACGAGCATGAAAGTCGGTGAGTCCAGAAGTGGGGGATATCTACCATAATGGAGAGAATTATTGTGCCAGGGTTGAACTCCGGCATCGCACAGAGTTGGTAACCATGAACAGTGTCGTATCCTCCTTTAAAGTGTCGTCCCTGGAGTGAAGAGAGTCAACACCCACATTATAATATTTTTTACCTTATCATTATCCTGGAGAATCCACCAGCTTCCGTCCAACACACTCCATCAGCCTATGGACACCTTTTGCTATCACTCTCTCACTGTCGTACTATGTCCCCTCTCATACTTTCCCAACGCAACATACTCAACAACTCTTGCTTCCAAAAATTAACAAAGATTAATTTATTAAAAGAAAAGTGTTACGTATATGAGACGTGTATGCGAAGAAAATGTGTGTCGTGTATTATAACATAAACGTATGTGTCAGCCCTCAAAGTTCAGGATCATAGTGTACACATCATGGCAAGGATTACACGACATCACACGAGTCAGTACACTAGACCTCACCGAAGTCGTATCCTTCTCTCCAGACATGTCCTCCTCCAGGAACTCTGATGACCATGAGATCTGAATCCCATGTAAATATATAATCCGTGGAAAAAAACTATTATTGTTCCTAACGCAACTGTTCCTAATAGTTTATAGAAACTCCGGCTTCATAATTCCGGCGCAGTGAAACAAACATGGAACACTGTCCTATGAACAAGACTTTTTGTCTCTTGATAAATGTTCACTAGTTCTCACTATTAAACAGTTATTGTCTATACTCCAATAGAGTCCTTTATTTTTGTTCTAGTCATAAGTGAACTGAATATCCATCACTACTGGTGTGTTAAAACTGGTATGACCTAAACTCATTCGGTATTTATCCTGTAGGATTCATATACCATTCAGATCCACTGAGCAATGTTGATCATCTTCCTCTAGCATAAGCTCTGTTGTAAAGTTGCTGGCCAATCTTCCTGCGCCAAACTTTATCCGGGATCGGATTTTTCCTTGGTACCGGGTTCTTCATTCCAACCAGAGGAAACCTGTAACATAAATCATATAACCGGTGATAGCCTCCCCGTCACTGATCTCTATTAGATGATCGTGGCCGTCGGCCTTGCTCAGACAATACAGTGAACCTGTCAGGGACAGATGAACTGACCACATAGGGTATCATCAGGCCAAGACAAGAAAAAAAAAATCAGCAAACAGAATGCGGAACCCCCCACCCCCCCCCCCCTCCCCCCACCAGGGAGCACCCACTGGAATATCCCAATTATCCCTCATTACTCAATTCTCAACTAGTAAAGCTTATCCACACTTCACTAATCTATTTTCAACTAACAGAGCCAAGTATCACTTCCCTACTCTAGCTAGTTTTCCACTAACAGTGCTAATCATCACACTTTAGTTTTAACCAGGCTACAGTCTATATTAATTAGGCCTAAATAGACTATATTGACTACCTTAGGCAACACTGCAGTTAGATCAAATTACATCCACTCTTGCCATGACAGGCACGTGTAAAATTAAATTAACTCAATTCGCATCCGGTAGACATTTTCCAATCGAACCACAGTTCCGAAACACGTCCACTAAAATCCAAGGTTTGAGTTCAACTGTCCTCTCCAATCATGGTTTTATGCAAAACCTAAAATTGGTCACGTGACATGGTTGATGTCCTGCAGGTGTTATTTGGGCATATCATCCATTGTCAAGAATCGATTTTCCCTGGCTCCATCAATGTCAAAGTTGTCATCAGTTGTTTTGACTCCCCCAACAAACTAACGAGTTACTGTATGATCCCAACAACAGTTTTCCCCAACAAGCTGCCAATCTTCTTTACGTCCGGAAACTATAAATTGACAGATGGACTGTTTTCTTCCGAGCTGAGTACTTCCGCTTCCAATCCGACTTGTTTATAATCTGTCAAAGCGATGTATGATTCAGCTCATTCACTTCCCCTACACATCTGCAACTGTTACTTTGCCCGACATGTGATGGCCGACATCCGATTGCCACCATGATCCCACGGGTTCCATCAGTATTCAAATGTTGACAAACTGTCAAAGCGATGCCGGGATTTGTCTCACTCACCACCGACTGTTCCCAATCCCTCGACCAGATGTACACGTGCAGCTACAAATATTGTCCTGGGATTTTGACATCCGATTTGTTTTCTCCGTTAGTAAAATAGTTGTCGCTGGCAGATATTCCGTTTTATCAGAAAGCCTCTATAATAATCAACTGGTTAAACGCAAGGTTTTATTTTGTGACATAGGCCCCCTCTTAAGATAGTAGTCCATCTCACTCTTCTCCACCGTGAGTTTAATCCAGATGATTCATTCTTCTTCTTCAGGAGCTGGGTGACTTGACAAGAAGTCCGCTCCAACATTTTCCTTCCCAGGAATGTACTCCACTGTGAAATTATAAGGTTGAAGTAACAACGACCACCGCATCAAACGGGCGTTGAGCTTCTGAGAAGTAGCCAGGAACATCAGGGGCTGATGATCCGACTGGACTAGAAACTTAACTCCATACAAATATGGCTGGAACTTTTGCACTGCCCATACGAGAGACAAGCACTCTCTCTCGGCGGTTGAATAATTCCTCTCCGCCTGTAGAAGTTTCTTACTTGCGTAGGCTACAGGTTTCAAAACCGAAGCATCGTCTTTTCCTTCTTGTAACAAAGCTGCCCCAATTCCAATCCCACTCGCATCTGTTCTCAACACAAATGGTTTGGAAAGGTCAGGGAGCTGTAATACAGGTTTGCTGACCAAGGCCTCCTTTAACTGACTATAGGACTTCTCACATTCTGGTGTCCAAATGATTTGGTCCGGGAATCCCTTTTTCAAGGTTTCCGTCAATGGAGCTCCCAGTTCAGTGAAATGTGGGATAAATTCGTGGTAGAACCCACACAACGAGAGAAAAGATCGCACATCCTTCTTCGTTTTTGGCCTTGGTGCATTTCTGATTTTCTCCAGGTTCTTCTCTTCTGGGACAATGTGTCCTGGAGTGATGGTGTGACCTAGAAATTCCAGAGTCTGGTAACCAATCATGCACTTTGTTGGACGAGTGGTAAGCCCCGCTTCCTTGAGTCTATTAAACACTCTCTCCAAGGATTGTAAGTGGTCATCCAAGCTGTCACTGGAAATCAGAATATCATCCATGAATGAGATGATGGACGAATACTGTAACGGATCTAGTAAAGTCCTCATCATGCGTGTAAACACACTGGGTGCATTGCTGAGTCCAAAGGGCATGACCTTGAATTCGTAGTGTCCACTGGGTGTACTGAAAGCCAACAGTGGTCGAATCTCCGGTTTGACTGGTATCTGATAGTACCCCCGACTCAGATCCACCTTTGAAAAGTACCGTGCCTTATGGAGCCTAGCGAATAGCTGAGTTGGATTCGGCAAAGGTTCCACCTGAAATTGTGTGTGACTGTTCAGAAGTCGGTAGTCTATACACAACCGGTGTTCTCCACTTGGTTTCCGTAACAAAACTACCCCTGCATTGTATGGAGATGTGGATGGTGCAATCACGTCATCCTCCAGCAGTTTCTGTATTTCTTCCTCCAGGGCCTTTTCTTTAGAGGATGGCACTGGGTAAACCTTTTGACGAACAGGCTCCTGCGTGGTCAAAGTCATCTCGAACTCAACCAACCTCGTTCGTCCTGGTTTATCAGTCAGTATCTCCTTATGAGACTTGAGAACCTGGGTTATCTTTTCCCTCTCCTGGGAGGTCAGATCAGGGTTCACTTGCACATCCCTATAGGTTTCCTGGTGTACCAAGGGATATTCCCTGCCCTCGTTGGTTCCCACTTCCGTCTCCACTGCAATTGCCATTGCCATGAGGTGAGCTGCCTTGTCTCCGGGTCTCTCTTCATATTTCCGCAAGAGATTGATATGGAAAATCTTCGACTTTTCCCCGGATCCGGATTGATAGTTGGTTCTGGATATCACCCTTTCCACGGGAAATGGTCCTTGCCAACCTATCTCCAGTTTGTTGTTTCCCGTTGGGAAGTAGCAACAAGACTTTATCTCCCACCTCTAGAGATATTTCTTTAGACCTACGGTTGTAGTAAGCCGCATGTCTTTTCCTGGCCTTTTTCAAGTTTTGATTTGCCAGAGTCCATCCCTTGTGGAGTTTTTCTTTCAGTTCCTCCACGTATTTATAGGATGAGATCACTTCTTCTGACGTCCCCTCTTCAGTCCAACTCCTCAACATGGCTTCCAACGGTCCTTTGATTGGACGACCAAACAGCAACGTAGCGGGTGGTAGTCCTGTTGAGCCATGAGGAACTTCCCGATAGGCAAAGAGTGCTGCTGGGATATATTCATCCCACCTATCAGGTTTTTCCTGCGCTAGTTTCCTGAGCATTGTCATAAACGTGCCGTTGAAACGCTCTACTTGTCCATTGGCTTGAGGATGGTAAGGGCTGGTATGTATGTGGTTAGAGTGAAACACCCTAAATACCTCCTCCATGAGTTTTCCACAAAACTGAGATCCATTGTCCGTCAGAATTTGATCCGGAAAGCCTAATCTGGTAACGGCCTCCATCAGTGCGCCCGCCACTCGTTTCGAGTCAATCGTGGTCAACGGTATGGCTTCACCCCACATTGTACAGCAATCCACCATTGTGAGTATATACATGTTCCTCTTCCTAGTCCTGGGAAGTGGACCCACGATATCGATGGCTACCCTCTCGAAAGGAGAGTTCATGATGGGCATCTCACCCAACACCATCGGTGCTGTCCAGTGTTTCGATGCCACCCTTTGGCACTCAGGGCATGACTTCACATACCGACGCACATCATCTGTCATTCCCGGCCAATAGTAATGGCAGGAAATCCGCTGCATGGTGGCGGCAATACCCATGTGTCCACTAAAGGAGATGGTATGCCCCATATGAAGAATCTGGGACCGGTGAGCTTTCGGGACGACCAACTGACCGTATAGGTTGTCTCCCCTTCCTGCTCTCTTGTAGAGTATCCTATTCTTCATGTAGTACTGCCCCCGTCCTGGTGGATCAGCACTTTTCTGCAGCTTTCTGTAGCAAGGACGTAAAGTATCATCCTCACTCTGGGCAGTTCGTAGCTCCCCCGGCATTGGGTTAGTAACAATTGCGTCTGCCTCTTCCGTTTTCGTCTGAGAGCGAGTCTGCATTGCTCCCATATGGATTGGCTCCCTGGGAATTCCCAGAAAGACATACCGGCAACCTAGGATGACTGGATAAATGGGATCGGTCAATACAGCGGCCTTGATGGTGCCGGTGACGTACCTTGACCGAATCTCCACATTAGCAATGGGCAACTTCATGGTCACAGCACTCTTCTTTGCAGGCTGTATCTCCATGGTTTCACCTGTGAATTGTTCTGGATGTACCAGATCCGCAGAAATCACGGCCTCCCCGTCCAGTCCTGTGTCGTATAAACACTCCACTTGACGACCGTTAACCTCTACCAATTCCACTACCCGTGGTTTTTCCTGGTCTGGAGTCTCTTCCTCGGCCTCGACCTGTTCGGTGGGCTCCACCTTAGGTTTCCCTGGGCACACGACGAATTGAGTGTCTCCTGACTTTCCCCTGCAGTCAATAGCATTGTGCGTGTTTGACTTGCAGTGGTTGCACCAGTTCCCTGTCCTAGATTTTCTAGTGCCGGACATGAGTGAGCTCTCCTGGTGGCGAGCTTCCTTGTTGACCTCGGCATTTTCCGTGACAACCTCCTTGGAAGTCACTTGACATGCTGCAAAGTGAGGGTTCTTAGCCTTCGATTTGCAGTCCCTCGTATTGTGAGAGGGTGACTTACAAATTGAACACCACTTCTTCGACCACGCTCGTTTTGGTGTAGAGCCTGAAGTGCTCTTGCTTCCCTCCTTCTTCTTTTCTGAACTATCCTCTGATTTTTGCACATAAGGTTCCCACTTTTTGTTTCCTGAGTTTTTGGCTTTCTTCTTGTCATGTTTCTCTTGACTTTTGGTGTTGGTGGAAAGGTTTTCCCCTGCCTCCCCATGTACCTCGACGAACCGTTCTGCTAATTTTGTCACGAGGTCAATACGTTCCGCTCCTTGTTCTCCCAGGAATGCCCTGAGAGGTTTAGACATTTGCTTCTTCAACTGGTCGACCACCATGAGCTCTTCCAGACTCTCAAAGTCATGTGCGAACCCAGCCAAATCCATCCACTTATGGAGATAAGATTTTAGGCGCAAACTGTAGGCGGCAAACAACTCCCCCGGTTCTCGTTTCGCTGCTCGAAATTTTTTCCGGTAGGTATGTGACGTAACCTCGAATCGTTTCAACAGAGCCGTCTTTAACTCGTCATAATTGTTCTCATGTCCTGGTGGCAGGCGAGAATAAACCTCGTATCCGGTCCCGCGTAAACCCTGGGATAGCTTGAGATTCCATTTGTTACGCTCCAGACCCATAGCAACTGACATAGCCTCGAAGCGTTGAAGGTACTGGTGAATCTTCTCTTTGTCCTCCTCGTAGACCGCTAAAGGAAACTTCATAGCATGGTACCCATGTCCACCTATTGGTGTTGAGCCTGGGATGGAGGAACCTCCAACTGCTCCCTCAGTCTCTCCATTAGATTGACTCTTGAGCTCGAGTTCCCGCATCCGGTACTCGTGCTCCCTTTTCTGTGCTTCCTGTTCAGCTCCTAATTTCCTAGCTGCTTGCTCAGCTTCAAATTTCCTAGCTGCTTGTTCCAACTCAATCCTTCTCAATTCCAACTCGGCCTTTCGATCTTCCCGTTCTGCTTGACGATACTCTCTCTCCACTTCCTGTATGTAATCCGTTAGAGCCGAACCCGCCAATCCCATGTCTTCCCCCTTTGCCTTTAATTCTAACGTGGTTAGTTTAGGGGGTGGCCATTATACAGAGAGGTAAGCTAGCAGGTCGAGTACAATATAACTGCAAATTACTATACAGATATATGAACAAGTACTATAAATCTAGATATTACCACACACAGCACATTCACTCAGTGACAAGAGTAGAATCAGGACCACAGACCTATGCAGACGTGTGAAGTGTGAACAGGTAAGATATTAGTCCTAACCCCTATCCCCATTCACTCTAGCTGGATTCTCCAATATGATATCTCCCTCTTATAACTAAGGATCCCGTGTCAAAAGACCCCGTTGTCAGAAGATCCCACTGTCAAATGTTCCTGCTTGAAGGAGATCTCGCTGTCCAGGGATTCCGTTTACGGGAGATCCCGCTGTCCAAAGATCCCGGACGAGCTCCCAATAATGTCGTGTCCTCCTTTAAAGTGTCGTCCCTGGAGTGAAGAGAGTCAACACCCACATTATAATATTTTTTCCCTTATCAATATCCTGGAGAATCCACCAGCTTCCGTCCAACACACTCCATCAGCCCATGGACACCTTTTCCTATCACTCTCTCACTGTCGTACTATGCCCCCTCTCATACTTTCCCAACGCAACATACTCAACAACTCTTGCTTCCAAAATTAACAAAGATTAATTTATTAAAAGAAAAGTGTAACGTATATGAGACGTGTATGCGAAAGAAAATGTGTGTCGTGTATTATAACATAAACGTATGTGTCAGCCCTCAAAGTCAGGATCATAGTGTACACATCATGGCAAGGATTACACGACATCACACGAGTCAGTACACTAGACCTCACCGAAGTCGTATCCTTCTCTCCAGACATGTCCTCCTCCAGGAACTCTGATGACCATGAGATCTGAATCCCATGTAAATATATAATCCGTGGAAAAAAACTATTATTGTTCCTAACGCAACTGTTCCTAATAGTTTATAGAAACTCCGGCTTCATAATTCCGGCGCAGTGAAACAAACATGGAACACTGTCCTATGAACAAGACTTTTTGTCTCTTGATAAATGTTCACTAGTTCTCACTATTAAACAAGTTATTGTCTATACTCCAATAGAGTCCTTTATTTTTGTTCTAGTCATAAGTGAACTGAATATCCATCACTACTGGTGTGTTAAAACTGGTATGACCTCAACTCATTCGGTATTTATCCTGTAGGATTCATATACCATTCAGCTCCACTGAGCAATGTTGATCATCTTCCTCTAGCATAAGCTCTGTTGTAAAGTTGCTGGCCAATCTTCCTGCGCCAAACTTTATCCGGGATCGGATTTTTCCTTGGTACCGGGTTCTTCATTCCAACCAGAGGAAACCTGTAACATAAATCATATAACCGGTGATAGCCTCCCCGTCACTGCTCTCTATTAGATGATCGTGGCCATCGGCCTCGCTCAGACAATACAGTGAACCTGTCAGGGACAGATGAACTGACCACATAGGGTATCATCAGGCCAAGACAAGAAAAATAAATCAGCAAACAGAATGCGGAACCCCCCCCCCCCCCCCCCCCCCCCCCACCAGGGAGCACCCACTGGAATATCCCAATTATCCCTCATTACTCAATTCTCAACTAGTAAAGCGTATCCACACTTCACTAATCTATTTTCAACTAACAGAGCCAAGTATCACTTCCCTACTCTAGCTAGTTTTCCACTAACAGTGCTAATCATCACACTTTAGTTTTAACCAGGCTACAGTCTATATTAATTAGGCCTAAATAGACTATATTGACTACCTTAGGCAACACTGCAGTTAGATCAAATTACATCCACTCTTGCCATGACAGGCACGTGTAAAATTAAATTAACTCAATTCGCACACGGTAGACATTTTCCAGTCGAACCACAGTTCCGAAACACGTTCACTAAAATCCAAGGTTTGAGTTCAACTGTCCTCTCCAATCATGGTTTTATGCAAAACCTAAAATTGGTCACGTGACATGGTTGATGTCCTGCAGGTGTTATTTGGGCATATCATCCATTGTCAAGAATCGATTTTCCCTGGCTCCATCAATGTCAAAGTTGTCATCAGTTGTTTTGACTCCCCTAACAAACTAACGAGTTACTGTATGATCCCAACAACAGTTTTCCCCAACAAGCTGCCAATCTTCTTTACGTCCGGAAACTATAAATTGACAGATGGACTGTTTTCTTCCGAGCTGAGTACTTCCGCTTCCAATCCGACTTGTTTATAATCTGTCAAAGCGATGTATGATTCAGCTCATTCACTTCCCCTACACATCTGCAACTGTTACTTTGCCCGACATGTGATGGCCGACATCCGATTGCCACCATGATCCCACGGGTTCCATCAGTATTCAAATGTTGACAAACTGTCAAAGCGATGCCGGGATTTGTCTCACTCACCACCGACTGTTCCCAATCCCTCGACCAGATGTACACGTGCAGCTACAAATATTGTCCTGGGATTTTGACATCCGATTTGTTTTTTCTGTTAGTAAAATAGTTGTCGCTGGCAGATAGTCCGTTTTATCAGAAAGCCTCTATAATAATCAACTGGTTAGACGCAAGGTTTTATTTTGTGACAAACAGGATCATCAGTGGACTCGCCGTGATTAACTTCAGTAGACTGACAGGCTACTGTCTGTTTCCTACATTAGCTAGATAGACTACTGTCTGTTTCCTACATTAGCTAGATAGACTAGTGTCTGTTTCCTACATTAGCTAGATAGACCTGTTCTCTTTGCTGCATTAGCTACATAGACTATGATCTGTTTCCTACATTATTTAGATAGACTACTGTGTTTCCAACATATTAGCCAGAT
Organism: Cepaea nemoralis; assembly: GCA_014155875.1. Taxonomy (NCBI): domain Eukaryota; kingdom Metazoa; phylum Mollusca; class Gastropoda; order Stylommatophora; family Helicidae; genus Cepaea; species Cepaea nemoralis. The sequence continues at coordinate 20,699 of JACEFZ010006819.1, forward strand.
AGACAATTGTCTGTTTCCTACAATAGCCATATAGACCAGTGTCTGTTTCCTACATTGATCATTTAGACTAGTGTCTGTTTCCTTTTTTGTTTTTTTTAAATTTCGCATATCCTTTACAGGACATCGCTGTCAACAGCAGCATCTTTCAGCTGTCCGTTGATTTCTTGGCAAGATTACGCTCAGTAGTTTGTCATTGCTTTCTGAGCGGCCGGCTCAGTTATCCCGCAAGTCACCAGCGAGGGTAGAACCGCTTCCAGTTCTCGCCCGCTACGAGAAAGTGGTGTAACCCCTCGGCCAGAGAGACCGGCGTCTGTTTCCTACAATAATCATATAGACTAGTGTCAGCCTTATTCATTGGTCTTATAGACTAGTGTCTGTTTCCTTAATTAGCCATGTAGACTAGTTTCCTATATTGACCATATAGACTAGTGTTTGTTTCCTATATTGACCATATAGACTAGTGTCTGTTTCCTATATTGACCATATAGACTAGTGTTTGTATCCTATATTGACCATATAGACTAGTGTCTGTTTCCTTAATTAGCCATATAGACTAGTGTTTGTATCCTATATTGACCATATAGACTAGTGTTTGTATCCTATATTGACCATATAGACTAGTGTTTGTATCCTATATTGACCATATAAACTAGTATTTGTATCCTATATTGACCATATAGACTAGTGTCTGTTTCCTATATTGACCATATAGACTAGTGTTTGTATCCTATATTGACCATATAGACTAGTGTCTGTTTCCTTAATTAGCCATATAGACTAGTGTTTGTATCCTATATTGACCATATAGACTAGTGTTTGTATCCTATATTGACCATATAGACTAGTGTTTGTATCCTATATTGACCATATAAACTAGTATTTGTATCCTATATTGACCATATAGACTAGTGTCCTGTTTCCTATATTGACCATACTAGACTAGTTGTTTGTATCCTATAATTGACCATATAGACTAGTGTCTGTTTCCTATATTGACCATATAGACTAGTGTTTGTATCCTATATTGACCATATAGACTAGTGTCTGTTTCCTATATTGACCATATAGACTAGTGTTTGTATCCTATATTGACCATATAGACTAGTGTCTTTTTCCTATATTGCCCATATAGACTAGTGTTTGTTTCCTAAATTGGTAATATAGGCAGGTGTCTATTTCCTACATTGATCATATAGACTTGTGTCTGTTTTCTAAATTGACCAGATAGACTATAGTCCATTCACAAATGATAGCCTTCATTCACGATCAATTATTTTTGAAAACTGTCTGTTGCATCGTTATGAAAATTTTCCTGCCGTCTTATATGTACTCCCAGCCAAGGAATATGTCTTTGATAGGTCTAAAGGCAAATGAAATCATGGAAAGCGGCGACATTTCTTTGATGTTTTGGCGAAAATTTAGTGAATTCACGCTAACAGACTTGTTTTACAGTAATGCACGCCAATTCGGGTGACGTGAGAAGTTTCAATGTGTAATGTAAGTAAAGACAGAGAATTTAAAGATGCATGGGGTAAATAATGTGGAATCGAAATGGAAATAAACTTGAAAGTAGGAGGAATGTATTTCCTAGAGTATTTTTCATTTCCTTCTTGTTTCTTCAGCTGCTGGTTAATAATGTGAACACAAGGAATTATGTTACTAGGATGCATTTAGTTTTTTTTTGCTTTTTTTAACATGGAGTTAGTGAGAGTTTCCAAATAGCTGTGCGTTAATGTAAGTATGGAGTGATATTTTTAAGGATCTGCTCAGCTGTGTGTGTAGTTTGTTCACACTTGCACGTAGGTGATACAACTTATAGAAAGATTATCTACTCTGCGGTTTACTGTTCAGAGACGGAACATGGTTACCTGTTTTGGACGATGAATATAGTTGTGAATGTCTCTGTAGTGGGCTTCCTTCTTAACAGCCAAGATGTCTCCACTTTTCATTGAAGTTTATAGATTGATTCGTATGTTCGTGTGTTGTCCCCACATTTTACAACGTGTTTGTTCTCATGTTTCTTGTTATGCCACAATATGTCAGTTTCCACAGCAATATTACTCTTCTGTTGGTATTCAATGCGTTTAGTGGGTCCTTATTTATATTTTAATGCCATTTGTTTGTCACCGTTGAGAGCTTGCGAAAATTCATCACTGTGGAATACACACTGTTGCCATTGACAAATTGTATTCTATGTGCCGATTCTGTAATATTTAGGGCCTGCAATTCTTATGAATAGTTGGAGCAAAATATCCAAGTAGGTGTGCATGTGGATTAATGTCTGCGATCTGCCCAGACCTAATCTATGTCGGACGATTTCAGCAGGTTGATGGCTGCTCTCGGTTGCATAAAATTCAATCCATCCTTTCTCCAATAGTCATCTTCCTTTTTCAAAACATGGTCCTCACATGTTTTCTAGTAGCTTTTATACATATCGCGGACTCGGTTACTATCTTGACGTCAGACAATTTGAATGTTGTATTGTCAGCTGCCAACACACCTTTAATTTTAGTCCACATAAATTCCATAGGGTTTAAATGAGAATGGTACGGCGGAAGTCCCAAGCACCAAAGGCCGTGCTCTTCTATCAACTTGTCGATATGATATTTCCTGCTAAAAGGCGTCTGTTTTACAAGGGACAACAATTTTAGCTTGAAATACGTTTCTGGAAATGGTATGTTTTTCCTTCGGAGCCATATCTTTATTTTTCCATTTGTGCTCGATGCCGTAGGTATTTTGTCTTCTTGGGCAACAACATTGTGATATGATGCAATGTCCATAATTAGACAAGACGGTCTATCTAGGGATAGAAGCACTGTACTCTCGAGCCAATCTCTAAATACATTACCATTCATCTTATTATGATAATCCCTATTGTCTGTATGCTTTGATACGAACACGAGTCCAGCATTCCGTAGTAAGCCATTATGCGTACTACCAACATGGGCTATGACTAGCGCTGTCCTATACTTCTTGGCACATATCGCTTTATCTTTCCATCCACTGATTGCCATTCATCTTCACTTGTGTGGTGCGCATTGATCCAGGCTTCATCCAAATATGTCATAATTTTCTTTGCATATTTCCCTTATTTCACGTAGGTATTTGCTTCTCATGGCTCCTAAATGCGGTTGCTCGCAAATGATATTTCTACCTCCCTTGTAGTTTCTAACCGTGAAGCCTAATGTCTTTATAATTTTCCACAAAGTTGTTTTGTCAGTGTTCTTTTGCAACCAAACCCTAAGTTTTCTTACAGTCACTGTTCATTTGGTATCCAGCATTGTTATAATAGCTCCCTTAACACATCCTTTTCAAAGCTTTTGTCAATTGCCTTTCCTACTTTCATACCGTTTGCTTATTGCGTGGTGGTTTCATTCCAGATTCTTGCATCCATCGACGAAATGACTGTTTACTCAAACCTAATGCATGCACTGTTCTTTTCTGGGGATTTGTAATAATATGAAACACTTTCCAGCGATCTGCTTCTTGACAAAAATATGTGTACAACTTCATAGCGATGCTTTGAAGTGTACACAATTTTGCATTCAAGCCCATTCAACAATATTCACACATTCAGATGTTAGCAATAAATGGTAAGATTTATTAACTAATCACGTTTCATGAAAGCACCCACATTATTGATGACACCTCTGAAAACTCGCGTTCTACTACGTGAGGTACTTGTCATATGGTCATTCCCGTGGTGCACAAGCAATTTAACTATTGAACGCTGACGTTTCCGTGTGAAGATGTAATACATTTCATAATATGCACTTCATCTCTGACCCGTAAATTATAGATCGCATAAAAACAAACATTTTTTGTTGGGTGGACATACTGATAATGTTATATGCTAAATCTCATAATGTCCCCTCAGTTGGTTACTAAGATATGGATTTTTATATGGGGAAAAACAAATTTATATAGACCATAGGCTAAGAGCTTGCGAACGCGGTTTGTGAGCCAGTATACCAGGGGTCGAAACATAGCGGTGCTGGTTTTTCCAAAAAGGTATAGGAGCCTGTCGTTCAGAAAGCAATGGCAAACTACTGAACGTAAAATTTGCCCAGGAATCACGAACAGAGAAAATGATGGGGTTGACTGCTATCTCCTGTGAAGGACATGCAACTTAATTTAAAAATAGTGCCGTGTGTTGCTCTTCTTCTGTTGCCCTCTATCACCCAATGAGGCATAGGTACTCCACCAATTCTCCCTAAGCACCTCCGTCTTTGGCTATCCCATGCAGCTCTGCCCATGGCCTTTCCTTATTCTTCATTTATGTTTCTACTTCTTTCTTCTCATCTCCATGAGTTTTTGTTAGGTCCTCTTATGACTGGCGTGGACAGACAGAAAAACCAATGAACAAGTCCTATAAGAGGCAAAAATAAAACCGAAAACTGATTAGAGAAAGCAGACGTAAACAGCCAAACTATTTTGGGCACGTTATGAGAAGAAATAAACTGTAGAACTTGGTGACAATTGGCAAGATTTAGGGGAAAAGAACTAGGTGAAGACAGAGAAGTAAATATTTGGATACTTGACCACATAGTATAGTCGAGACAAGAACATTGAGCGGATCCACTACTCTGGTGATCGTGTAAGATTGCGAAACATGACCACTCACACTTACCGGTTTGGCACATTATGATGTTGATTGGTTGGGTTTTGTTTATTCACATGTGCTTTATCTATTTAGTTTTAGTTTATAAGACTTTACCATAACACAATATATATATATATATCTTCTTCTTCTTCTTCTTCTTCTTCAGCGTTGCGAGCCATCGAGGTTCTTTGCTGCAGATACAATCCGTCTCCATTCGTCTCTCTGGTTGACCTTCTCTTGCCAGTCGTTGATTCCAAGTGCTTGTAGGTCTGTATATATATTATCTCTCCACTGTCTTCTTGGTCTACCTCGGGGTCTACGGTCATTTATTTCCTAAGTGTAAGCGAGTTTTGTTTCCCTATTATCTTCCATTCTTTCTATATGCCCCAGCCATTGTAGTCTATTAATATATATATATATGATATCATGTAATGCCATATATTCAACCAGTTGATTATACGTAGACTTATCACGCCAGAAATATGTGCGGTCTGTTTATGTAGTCCAATGCGAACTAGCCTTCTCCGTTGCGATGGCAGTTCGTGATCCCGTATACCCGCGTTCGAAATACAGCTGAGCGTGATTTGGCAGCAGACAGCGCTGTGTTGTTTGTTTTTTTGTATTTGTTTTTTTACGGAATGGTATGGTGCCGGTTGTTCATGAAGATTCGGCATACTACTGAATTCAGACTTGCCAAGAGATCACAAGATCAGAATATGTTGAGGTTGACTGCAACGTCCTGTAGAGGATATGCAACTAACTTTAAAAAGAAAAAGAAAAAATGAGAACTACCCTTAATTCCCATTATATGATATGCGTGATCTGTTTGTCCAGTTTACAAACCCTAACCATATCACACCATGTATCTCAGTGATGCTTTGTGCTGAGATTTTCCCAATTAAGATTGGGAGATGTTGGATCACTGTCCGACCATGAACATTAAACAAAGACAATCAACAAATAACATGTCGCGGGGGTCATGTACATTCCAGATAGGTCACCTTATCTTGGGCGTGCATCAGTGTCAGGTTAGACAGCTGTCTCCGTGTGGGCTATATCCGAGATTTCCACACGTTTCCTCGAGTTAGATGATTACAGAAACAGACATGGGCGAGACAGAGACAGCAGCAATTGTCAAAGTTGTAGACGAACAGTACACATCATGAGAGTCGCTTGTTGGTGGAAGTGCACATAGAGGTGTGATAAGACATCTTACTGCGGGTGTCATCACCAATGGGGACAATCTACCAAAAACTATGGAATGTGGGAATTTTATAGCATCATACTCGAGTTTCGCTCTCGTTTGAGCTCGTCAGTAGTGCATATCCCTGACCGGATCCGGAAACAAGCCCCGGATCACTGGCGTGTGAAGCGGGTGTGTAACCATACGGCACACGCTGGATACGCCAAATTATCATAGCAGAATATTACAACGTTACCCATCGTTGGCCATGCCCAAGATTGCCCAATCGCCGCGACTGACGTCCGTCAATCGATGTGGACCCGAACGATCAGGACTTCTCACTGGCAAGGAACACCAGGCCTCCTAAGATCCAGTGAGCAATAATCAAATTGATTATTTGGTTGTTTCGGGATTTGAGAGGGACAGGTGGAGAGAAGGTCATAGAGAGTATGACATCATCAACATCTGGTCAGTAACATAAAATATTGGCAGCAAGGTTGTGGACAGGCATGATCGCCAACACAACACGGCACGGACTATAAGAAGAAGAGTATAGAAGTGTGTACGTGTGTGTGTTTCTTTTTGTGTATGTGTAATAGTTTTAGCTGTGACGGTGGTGCAATTGATGACACGGGCAACTGTAATGTAAGGTCAACTGATGACACATCTACAAATGCCGTGTCAAATAACGTAGGCTGTCAAATCTCTCCACAAATCTGGGCCATGTGTGTCCTGCAACAATTATATTAATGCTGTTCCTGAAAGCCATGTCCCTAGACACCCAACATCATGTCTCTCCATGTGTCTCAACCATTTCCACAGTTGATCTTCCCAGCCGACACGATATGTCTCAACCACTTCCACAGCTGATCTTCCCAGCAGACACAATGTGTCTCAACAACTTCCACAGCTGATCTTCCCAACCGACACGATGTTCTCCTATGCTTCTCTTTTCATTATATGAACGAAGAACACAGACTGTTTCTTCTATATTTTTCTTTTAAAATTCGCATATCCTTTTACAGGACATCGCTGTCAACAGCAGCATCTTTCAGCTGTCTGTTGATTTCTTGGCAAGATTACGCTCAGTAGTTTGCCATTCTGAGCGGCCGGCTCAGTTATCCCGCAAATCACCAGAGGAGGACGAACCGCTCCCAGTTCTCGTCCGCTACGAGACTCTGCGTGATAAACGGGATTACGGAGAAAGTGGTGTAACTCCTCGGCCAGAGAGACCGGCTTCTTCTATATAGTTGCGTGTAATGTTCTACTTTATTTTGCCTCTTCCAGACAATAGTTCTTCTTTAGTTTTCCTCTACCAGACAATCGTTCTTCTTCAGTTAGTCTGTCAGACCCAAAATGTTCGCAAGACTCCTTTCAGAAACCACATCTCCGCTGTGTCCAAGCTCTGCATAACTTGGCCGTTCACATTCCAAGAATTGGAAAACCGAACTGACGCCTGGGAAATCTGGACATACTGAAGGATATGTCACATTTTAGAACATACTGAAGAATATGTCACATCTCAGGACATATTGAAGAATATGTCACATGTGAGGACATACTGAAGAATATGTCGTATTTGGTTGTAACCATCACATACAGAGGGGCTAGAGAGGCTAAGAGAATGACATTAGAGTTGATGCAAGCAATAGAAGAGACATAAGTTAAATATGATTCCACATTAAAAGATATAGCACAACGTAGAATACCCCTTTCCACTCATTGACGCGTATTGGGTAAATGGTGCTAAACCCTAACTTTATACACCACTCAGCGCTCAATATCGTCAGGGCCGCATTTATCTCACTGAACGCTTCCTGGTATCCATTTAAGGCCGGTTGGACCCGAGAAAACCATCCTGGCTTCAATAAGGGTTCAAACACGTGACACCGGGCTGGCAGACAAAGGTGTTAGTCACTGCGCTACCATGGTTCCAACATGCAAGTGTATACAGAGTGAGATGCATGTTCTTTATAGGACGTTGGAATCAACCCAAGCATATGTTGGCTGTTTGTAATGAACTAGGCAATTTTAGTTCAGTAGTTTGTTATTGCTTTCTGAAAGGCCGACGCCTCATACCACCGAAATAAACGCAAGGCAGTATGTTTCAAAATAGCCTGCAGCTGATTTCAAACTCTCGATTCAGTGTGTCGGGGAATTGTAAAACTGCGCGTGTCACTATCCAATAAATCATAGGGTCAGTGTGTGTGCGTGTGTGTGTGCGCGTGTGTGTGTGCGCGTGTGTGTTTGTGTGTGTCTGTGAATGTGTGTGTTTGTGTGTGTAAGTATGTGTGTGTGAGTGCGTTTGTGCGTCAATCAATCAATCAATCAATCAATCAATCAGGGGCCGTCTCCACAATGAAGGTTGGTTGCAATGGATCTCCAACACTGCCTTCTCTCGCCTTGACTGTGCCTTCTATCAGGCTGATGTTCATCCATCTCTTGATGTTATCTTCTCACTTGTATCATTGTCTACCTCATACTCGCTTGCCTTCAACCTTGCCTTCCAGTATGGTTGTTATAAGAGTATCATGTCTTTTAACGTGGCCGAAATATTTCAATTGCCTCCTCTTTATTTCTTTCATCAACTCTCTCTTCATTCTTGTGCGTTGATGCCTATAATACTGAGAGAGAGAGAGAGAGAGAGAGAGAGAGAGAGAGAGACAGAGAGAGAGAGAGAGAGAGAGAGAGAGAGAGAGAGAGAAAGAGAGAGAGAGAGAACGAACGAACGAATTAAGAGAGACAGACAGAGAGAGAGACAGAGAGACAGAGGGGGGTGGGGGTGTTTGTGACTGCAGCATGTCAAAGTGACCATTGCCAGATAACCTACTGATCGTGTCCGGCGCGAGGATTGATCGTCTGGTGTTTTCACATTCCCGCCAGTCTGGGGAAGTGACCAGCTGACCTGAGGTAGTGTCTTCCCAGTAGATCACACTAGTTCACGGCTAGAGAGTGGGTAACTGGGAGGGATGAAGGTCATGTCCGGCTAGTTTGTGTACTGCTGATTGAATCATTTACACACAACCACAAACACTCGCGGAAGGACGGACGGATAGATGAGCGGTTGGACAGACGGATATTCAGACAATCAAACATAGTTAGGTCCAGTTTCCGAGCTTGTGTTACTAATGTCTCTGTGTGAGGCTCATATTCGCATTTCTCTGAGTTTTTAATATTTGAGAGCCCAACCTAGCTCACGGATTTAGATCTTGAATAGGTTTGTATGAAAATTTCTCCCTGCAGGACCTATATTCCCAGTTACAGCCCTAGAGGTGTCAGGCAATTTCCACCTAGCTGCACAATTTGTTTGGATCCAAGCTTGGGCACCAGTCTTCAACTGTTATAGATATAGGTTATGAAATTAAGCTAAATAAGAAATATGCCAGTACTTAATAACTTCTGCATCATTTACCAATCTGAAGTGCGCTTACCAAAGCCACCCCCACCCCCTCCACCCACATTGTGCGGAGGAGTGCAAATGGGAGGGCAAAGCCTTACCCTAGAGCGAGAAAATACAATTTAAAAAATAATTGTCATGGTAGGGCAGACCAGGCCATAAGCCTTAGTCGGCAACTGGTCTAGGATGAAAGATTCAACAGGCGGACAGTTAGAGTATTGCTTTGCTAATCCAGCAGCTTCTGCAGCTTGTCTTGTTCCAGACGTATTTGTGTTACCCTTCCTCTGGAGTAAACTATGCTCTAAATTCAGCCCAGGCGTTGTATTATGGAGAGGTATAGCGCCATTTCACAAACTGTCGTCTCTCAAGACGGCAAGATGTCAGTCATTCAGCCAGTATATATACATATGTCATCCATGGAGGTTTCTGTAAGCGTAGCGCAAACACATGATGCCCCAATACTGGGCGCACCCAAGGAATAGTCACATCCTGCACACGGCTGCGTAGCCTGACTTCCGTAACGTAAAATTGGGCCTCCCGTGCATCCCAGGCGGCATCACTGTTGGTCACATGGATGCAATTCGCAGATTTTGGATTTTGACCATGCCCATAAGCAATTTCCTAGCCAAGCAATTCTCTATTTAGCAGCCACTGTGACATGTTCCACCTACAGGTCTGGGGCATGTGATTGTGGGGCTGCGGTGTTGCACATCGGGGAGATTCAGTATCCGTCTGACGGTTTTGAGAGACATGCACAAGAAACGAAGTTTTTTGTTTTTCTTTTTCTTTGCATCACCAGTAATTCGTGTGCTGCACGTCGTGAACCTCGTGAACGAGATGCCATTTAGTAGTTTGTTTGGTCGTTTACTGCACATGGTGAGAGTGTGAAGCCTGTTGTCATTTACTAGGATTTTCTTTCGGTGGACATTTGAACCTGTCATCTAGTAGGAATTGGATTTGACGGGTTTGGAACCAATTTGTCAATTTAGTAATGTGCTCAATCGACGGACATCATTTTTCCATGATTTGGGGTTGCTTATGAGTGTCAGATGCGTTTCTTGTTACTGTATCTCTAGGGCCACCACCTCCGAAATCCCTTCCAGTTCGGTTTAGGCCATTGATGGCCATTTATCCGTGGTGTATGCTGTGGGGTTATCGGGCATATTATCAAACATAAGCTCGAATATAAACAGTCCAGAGGTGCCGACAACTGTCCAGCAACGAAGCAACGGAACTTGAATAAAAGGACTCACTAGAAGGCTGGCATACAAATTGATGCGGCTACGTTTATTAGCCGATATTCTTGAGCAGTAGTCAATCAGGCAATTAATACATTTCAATAAATTTCGATCGGGTCTGTAACTGCCAGACGGGACGACCGCAAGAAAACCTTAATGATAATTATTCAACTGTTGATCATACTAGCTACTGAGAACTCCCACATCATTAGTATTGCAGTCCTTCATTTCTTCTGTCCATCCAAGGTTACCGAAGTGTCCTTCTGGTGCGATATGCTCAATTACATTTCTAGATTCGTCATCTGTCCCAAATCGTTATCCTGATATATAAGCTGCCATGGTTCTCCTTTCTAATGCATCTTAGCTATGAATAAAATTGTCCTGCCAGAAAATGTCTCAATATATTGGAGATGACTTGAACGTGCTGCTTCTCCAGTCCAGCTCTATGATCCAAATCCCGTAGCTATTGACAAACAAAACTGACGTGATCTCCGTTCGACGTCAGATGCCTATTTTTCTGTATCTTTTGGTTCGGAAGTTTTGCTCCCTCTTACTTTTGCGTCATTGGCTCTGCTACGACTTGGCAGTGTACGACGTGGACGTATGGCCAAAGTCTGACAAAGGATTCTGTAAAACCAACACAGAGATTGCTGGCGCCTGTGATGTGGCACAGGTATCCCCCTTTATACGCATCACAACGGCCTTTACTTTCCCCCATGTCTGTGACCGAAGAACATGACACCACCAACATCACACTCATAATCCGCTGAGCCACTGACCTTCATTCATATTCTAGGCGTAAATTCCTCATCGGAATTACAGTTTCACCACAAGCCGGCCCGAGGCCAGATTTTCCGCAATCTTCATGCTTCCATTAAAATTGTCAATCCCGTCATTACGATTCCATTAATGATACTCTGAATACATCTGCATTTGTGCTAAGCCCGCATCACGTGACGCGTACTTTCCTCCAATGACAATTAAAACGGTGTTAGAGTCAGTCATCGCTTGGTTAGGGTTCTGGGTTCAAACAGTGACCATCGTTTAGTGAGATAACATTTCTTTCTCTTATGTTTACTCTCTCTCTCTCTCTCTCTCTCTCTCTCTCTCTCTCTCTCTCTCTCTCTCTCTCACTCACTCTCTCTCTCTCTCTCTCTCTCTCTCTCTCTCTCTCTCCTCTCTCCTCTCTCTCTCTTCTATTATATGTATATATATATATATATATATATATATATATATATATATATATATATATATATATATATATATATATATTACATTGGCACCTTTCCGTCTTGACAGACGATAGTTTGGTACATTGTGCTTTAAAAAGGCTTAATAACTACGATCCATGGCGGTGGCGAGTGTGGCTGGTAAGGCCAATTCTTGCTGCAAATGTTTGCCCACAGTAGGTGCATGTGAAAACATGGTTATTTCCACCATTTTGCGCCATCTTACGTCTCTCACGCTCTGTGTGTGCTTTATCTGCAATCATTTTCTCCTTTGTCTTTATTCCATTTCTGATAGTTGCCCTCCATGCAACACGTTCAGCGGCGACGTGCTCCCAATGTGCATTATCAATGCCTGTATCAATCATGTCCCGCTTACACACATCTTTGTATCGTAGTAGAGGCCGACCCTGAGATCTCCTACCCGTCTGTAATTCACCAAAAAAGATATCCTTTGGTATTCTACCATCATCCATCCTCCTAACGTGTCCTATCCATCTAAGTCTACGAAGACTGAGCATGGAATACACCGTCACACAACCTGATCTTTCCAATACTTCAGTATTTGTGATTTTGTCTTGCCACTTAATACCAAGTATTCTTCGTAGGCACCGCATATGAAAGCTGTTTAAACGTTTCTCTTGGCATGAGTAAGTTGTCCAGGTTTCACTGCCATAAAGAAGAGTACTAAGGACATAGGCTTGGTAGACGAGGACTTTTGTTTTGGCAGTAAGCTTCCTGTTCTCCCAGACTCTTTTTGCTAACATGTTCATTGTTGTTGCTGCATTGCCAATCCTGATGTTGATTTCCTGATCGAGGGATAATTTGCTATTTACCTCTGATCCATTCATTCATTGGCACCTTGCCGTCTTGACAGACGATAGTTTGTGCTTTAAAAAGGCATAATAACTTTTAACTATGGCGGTAGCGAGTGTGCTGTAAGGCC
>JACEFZ010006820.1:0-28535 GCA_014155875.1 Cepaea nemoralis
GGGTTACTTGCTTTGGAAGTTTAATAGATCAGAGTATTCTTTCGGAAGCTTTTTCATTACGGCTGGAGAAAGACAATCACATAAACAGTAATATGAAGCAGACTTAAATCACCTGATTTAATGTTTATTACCCAGGTTCCACTACACAGCCTGACATATCAAAGAAGATAAACCAGTACGTCTCTTGTACAGAGAAAGCAGTGTTGATAATAAAGGAAAGAACTTTCACTTTAATCAGGCACTTCACAGATGCAGTGAAAATATGTCACTATAGCAAATTCAACCTAAACAGTCAATAAGAGGGGGTGACATAACGAATGGCAAGAAACATGCTTTGGTGAACCTCAGTGAAAGACCTTTATTCAAGCAGAGCAAATAGGCTAGAATATAGTGCAATTAGGTAATCACCTAAAAGAAACATTGAAGAACACGAGAACATTTAACATAGATATAGACATTTATATACAGTGATAATGTGTATTCAGTGGTGGACTATAATACCTTCCAAAACAGGACATATCTGAACTTCAGTGACTTACCTTTATTGGATTATGTTTCTGATGATAAGACATTGACAATTGTTTTCAATAATTGGAGTAAGTCCAGACTCAAGCCGGAAAGGAGCATCCAGGGTGAGACCGTTCCACTTCTATGTGTGATGTCCGATGTTTTGGCCGTTTGAATATGCTAGAGAAACTACGAAGACTAACGTCTAAAAGTCCGATCTTGCACTCACATTAGCAGACACTAACAACTACATATACACATTCAATACATACAACTGACATAGTTTTCAACAATAAATAGGTTATTAATTGTTGGAGTAAACTCTTGTCAGGGTATGTTATGAAGGCTTGTGAGAGAGATAGAGAGAGAGAGAGAGATATAGTGTATGGAAGACAGAAGGGAGGAGTGTAGACAAAAGTCATTCAATAGTTCCAATAGTAGAAGGATATTAAAAGTGTGCTTGTCGAGTCCACTTTCCTCCAGGGACGATAAGTCAGACCAGTGACGACAATAATCTGTGTCTTCTTACTATTCAATTCTAACCCTAGTTGCTCACTGTGTGCAACAACCGCATCCACTAAATGTCGCAGATCCTGTTCATTGTCTGCAATCAAGACTGTATCATCTGCATATCTAATGTTATTGATGTATCGTCCCCTATATTAATTCCTTCCATATCTTCTATATTTCTGAAAATATTTTCACTGTGCAGGGAAAAAAGATATGGAGACATTACACACCCCTGTCTCACACCTATTTTAATAGGTTGATATTGACCTACATCATTATCAATTCTGATGGCAGCTTGTTGTTTCCGATGTATGTTTTTTACAAGTCTAAGGTCTTTTCTATCAATTTGTAGATTTTTAAGCATCCTTATCATGTCGACATGTCTCACTTTACCGAAAGCCTTTGTGTAGTCAATACAGCAAAAATGTAGATCTTTGTTTACTTCTATAGAACGTTCAATTACTTTTATCAGTATATACACAGCATTTACTGTACCCTTGTCTTCTACAAACCCACTTTGTTCTTCTCTAATTTCGGGACTATTTTCTTCCTAACACTGGTGATCGAGTGAAATGGCGAGTCATGACCGCCCACGCTTTCCGGCATGGCACATGATTGATTGAACTCTGTGCATGATAATTCTCAGCAAAATCTTCGTGATGTGGCTCATTATACTAATTGTTCGATATTGATCACATTCCAAGGCTGCTGATTTCTTCGGCATTGCAATAAATAAAGTATTACACAATTCAGGAGGTATACTTCCAGTATCGTATATTGCGTTCAGCAGTCTGGTGACTTGGTCCAATAATGGTGCTTTCTTTTATCGTTTCTTTACTTATTCAGTCTCTCGGTAGAGATTTGTTCGCAACAGACGAGCATAATCTCCGGCGGGCCTATTCTCGCTGGTCGCGAGATCCGCACAGTGGAAGTATGGGAGATTTGCTCGCAAATAGACAGGCAATATCTCCTGCGGTAGCTATGGCGGGCCTATTCCCGCTGTTCGCGGGGACCGCTATAAGTCAGGTGGGGAGTCTGACGATAGTGCACGCTTTACACAGGTCCGGACACTTGTGATTGACAGATGTGCGCGCCCTCATGGTCCGAGCTCGTACAAGGCCCTCACCTGGGGGACATGGCTGACCGCCTCTAAGCTGGGTCCCTTGGGTGTCAGGGTCTGGCCATAACTCGTCACCAGCTCGTGGTGGTGAGGTCTCGGTGGATTGACGCTGAGCCGCTAGCGTCTGCAGCCTACCTTGTGCCAGACGTATTGGTTACCCATTCCTCTGGAATACACAAGACTAGGCCCAGAGAGAGATCATGTCGTTTGGGCATCACATGATTCTCTGAAGCTCTGCCCAGACATTGTGATGGAATATTGGCCACATTCCACTCACATACTTTGGTCTGTCAAGACTGCAAGGTGTCTACTACAATATGGAACGCACAGGAAATTCCCGAATCTAGCAAGGAAACACGACTGATGGAAATTCCCTATTCCAATTTGTATTTATAGAACGAGAAAAAACAAAGTAGTATGATTAGTTACCAAACGACGTATTAGACAATGAAACTTCCTGAAATGTAGAATTAGTGATAACAAAACAATTTGAAGATTTATCACGTAAATTTCATGACAATAAAATTTACTTAAATTTGTATCATTTAGAGTTCGTGACAATAACACTAATTGAAACTTGCTTGCTTGCTTGCTTGTGTTCGTTGGCTTGAGCTCCAACGCGAAGTCCTGTATGTCGGATGAAGGCACTCTGTTGTCCTACATCAGTGTGATGTCATACAGGACCTGAGGTTTGCGTGAGTATCCGTTGTCCCATGTCTGGCTTATTGGTGTGCAGACTGGCGGTTCCTCTCCGTACAGGCAGACACTCTCCGACTTCGGAGGAATCGGCGATCCTACTGATTTTGGCCAGGACCCCGAAGGGACCTGTTGCTCAGGACGCTCGACGAGGACGGGTCAATAGGTCTTGGCCAGTATATAACCCGGCCCTGGTGCCTTGGAAACACCTCTGCGTCCCATTGAAACTTATATCATGTAATATTCGTAATAATAAAACTATCTTATAAGCATATCACATACAATTCGTGATAATAAAACTACGTGAAACATATACCGCGTAAGATTCGTTATAATAAAACTAATTGAGACGTATATCACATATGATCCATGATAATAAAACTATTTGAAACATATCACGCAGGATCCGTGACAATAAAACTATTTGACAACTATCACGTAGGGTCGGTGATAATAAAACAGGCGAACGAAAGAAGAAGAAGAAGAAAACTATTTGAAACATGTTGTTGTTTGTCCATCAAGAATAATGATGACCATTCATTTCATACAGTGGGGTTGAAAGTATGGAGCCGTGAGTACTAAGATGGCTGATAAGGCCTAAAAAATCGTTAAGGGAGCCTGTGATCTGGCATGCGAGTAAAGTGACCAGCCCAGCGAATCTGATTCTTCATTAGTAGAGTTTGGATACTGGGCATGGACGCTCTTTCTAGGACTTCAGTGTCTGGGATCTCGTCTTGCCATTTAATCTTCAGTAGCTTCCTAAGGCAGACTATGTGGAAGTGGTTTAATTTCCTAGCGTGTCACTGATAAACAGTCCAGGTTTCACAAGCATATAGCAGTGTGGATAATACAACTGCTTTGTAGACTTTTAGCTTTGTTTGCAGGCTTATTCCAATTCTGTCCCATACATTCATGTACAGTCTGCCAAAGGCCGCGCTGGCCTTGGAGATTCTTGCATTCACTTCGTCAATCAATTGTGGCAGCTTGTGACACAGTGCTGCCAAGATAGGTGAATCTGTCCACAACACTTAGTCTATGACCATTCACTTTGATATTCGGCACAGTGTGATTATTCCCTGGAGGTGGCTGGTACATAACTACAGTCTTCTCCAAGTTGATATTGAGCCCAAAGTTGGCACAGGCATGTGAGAAAGCTGAAACATTGTGTTGCATGTCTGCCTCTGAGTTGGTATATAAAGCACAATCGTCAGCAAACAGGAGCTCTCTGGCGGTGTCGCTGTTAATTTTTGTTGTAGCTTTCAGCCTTCTGAGATTGAATAACTTTCCATCCATGCGGTAGTTGATGTCTATTCAAATGTCGATGTTCTCGAAGGCATTCGTCAATATAGCTGAAAACATGAGGCTGAACTGTGTTGGTGCCAGGACACGTCCTTGCTTCACTCCATTGGTGACAGGAAAGGGCTCAGACAGTTCACCATTTTCCTGTACTTTTGCCTGCATACCATCATGAAATAGCAGCACTATTTGGACAAACTTTCGTGGACAGCCATATTTTGCCATAATCTTCCACAGTCCCTCTCTGCTGACTGTATCAAATGACTTGGTAAGGTCAATGAAAGTGGAGAACATTTCGCAGTTCTGTTCCTGACATTTCTCTTGCAGCTGCCTTGCAGTGAAAATCATGTCAACAGTTCCTCGAGAAGAAGACCTTGATCGAGATGGGCCGTGAGGCGATTGAGAAGAATTCTGGCGAGTATCTTCCCTGCAATTTAAAGCAAGGAGATGCCTCGGTGGTTGTCACAGGATTGGCGGTTTACATTACGTTTGTAAAGGTGGACTATTGACGCGTCCTTGAAATCTTGTGGCATGGTCTCGTTCACCCATATATTTGTAAAGACTTGGAGAAGCTGCTCTCTGAAACATATCACGTAAAATTCGAACTCATCACCGGACCGAGGCCACGTTGGCATGTTGAAGTGGTAGGCTTAAATACGATGTGCATTGAATTCGTCTGTTGTCTACGTGTTCTACGACATCGCCTCTTCAGCTAGATTGCTAATTGAAAACTAGCCAGTACCTAATGATTCTGTTTCATTGAAACACACAGGACGACTCAACACAATACGGACACTAAAATAAAAATAAGTAAATAAATAAAACATCGCAGCAAAAATAAGATGAGAAGTAAATTCAAAGTTATCGATTGCCTATATAGTTTTAAACACGGTTGTTTTTCTCTGCATGTCCTATGATTGCTACTTCCTTCCACTGGTTCCTAAGAGTGCTCTGCCACGATCCAGTTTATAGAGATAAAGGTCATGGCATAGTTGCGTTAAAATGCGGTATAGACGAGGAGACCGTGCAAAGTGACCCGCTACCTGCAGTGGCACAGAAGCGTGGAAAGCGCTAGGGGCGCTTCGTGAGAGGACGTCGCGTCAACTTCAGGCAGTCTACGCTGAGCCAAGGTCAAGTTTGGATCTGGCTAGGTGTTGTAGTGAGTGAGAGTGTGTGAGTGGCACCTTGCAGTCTTGACAGACCAAAGTATGTGAGTTGGAATGTGGCCAGAATTCCATCACAGTGCCTGGGCAGAGCTTCAGAGAAACATGTGGTGCCCAAACGACATGTCCCATCTCTTAGCCTTGCCTCGTGTTTTCCAGAGGAATGAGTAACCAGTACGTCTGGCACAAGGTAGACTGCAGACGCTGGTGGCTCAGCGTCAAACCTCCGAGACCTCGCCTCCAAGAGCAGGTGGCGAGTGGTGGCCAGACCCTGGAATCCAAGGGACCAGGCTTAGAGGCGTTCAGCCAAGTCCCAAAGGTGAGGGTCTCGTACGCGCCTGGACCATAGGAAGCGTAAGTTTGTCAAACACAAGTGTCCAGACCTGTGTAAAGCGTGCACTATCGTCAGACTCCCCGCCTGACTTTTGCGGATCCCGTGACCACCGGGAATAGGCCCGCCGGAGACATCGCCGGAGATATTGCTCGTCGGTTGCGAGCAAATCTCCCATCCTTTCCCTGTGCGGTTCTCGCGAAAAGACTGAATAAGTAATGAAACCATAAAAGCAGTGTTATTTCAATTGCGCTTGCGCTCCCACCTATGCTACATCCTTCATGTGTCTTCACAAAGTCGGACCAGAGTCAAGCTCAACGGGGTCTTCTGTCCCCGCTGATTCTACCATGCCCATGCCGCTAATTTTATAGGAAGTGTTTAGCAACTGTGTTGTATATTATTGTCAGCATCCCCAATAAGGGCTTACAGAAGTAATGAGTTAACACTAGGCTAGTAGGGAGACACCGGACAGAAGAGAGACACCGAGTACTATTAATAGCCTCACAAGGAGACACATTTGTGTCAGACCAGAGGTCGACGAGTACAGATGAGCGAGGGCTTTCCCCAAGCAATTGGGTAGCTGGTCCCTGCGAGTAACCGTGATATGGCGGGTTACTCGAACTCACCAACCAGCGTGCTGGCAAGACCATGCACGCAATAAGGGCTACTGCACGGAGAGTAAAGTGTCCGTGCTTGTCCACGCAATGTGTAGCGTGTGGACAGACTGACTGGAGACGGTAGAGAGAGCAGACGTATCCTTGACCAATGCGATAGCTTTCTAGGCCATAGGCAAACATAGGGCTGTTCAATTAGATTGTGATATACTAGCATCATCTATCATCACGTTAATGCATTCATGTTGTGTATGATGATGAAGTACTACGCTCGTCGAGCCATTCAAATGTCGGCTCTGAATAAATTGCATTCCTTTCGCAAATGTCATGAATTGTTATTTTGTGCAGTGCTAAAGTAGCGGAGTCTTGAGAATCTGCAGCGCAAGTCGCTGACAGGCTAGACCCCGAATTGGTGTCAGAACACAGGGAAACAACACCAGTAGACCCCGATTTGGTGTCAGAACACAGGGAAACAACACCAGTAGACCCCGAATTGGTGTCAGAACACAGTGAACTAACGCCAGCAGTACAATTACTGTCAGATTACAGTGAACTTTTCTGAGCAGTCATAGTAGGCAGGTGTTGTAACATTCAACGTACAGTTAACGCCAACATACAAGTGGTTGTATGAACCACCGAACGAACGCTAGCTATCGATTAATATTACAAAATTGTGTACCAGCATTAATTCAATGCACAATTCAACATAATTGCTGTGTGATGTATGGCAAAGTAATACAAATTTATTGTGATACATGCTATAAATTAATTTTTTTTTCCTTGTGGTAAATTATACGATCGCCAATTTGTGGAGTGTGAACCACAATTGAGTCAAATTAGATCGGTAAAGTGTGAAATTCTACCAATATTATTTAGAAAGTGTGTTATTATACTAAAAGCAATTGAAATGTATAAAATCATCAGTGAACATTACCGTCGTCACCACCGTGTACATTTCATTGCATGTGATACAGCCATCAATGTCACCATTTTACGAAATCAGTAAATAAATTAGCGACGAACTGCAGCCTAGAACGAAGGTACGCCAGAGTCAAACAGCGAAGACAAGACGACATTGACGGCCATACGACTAATCATCTCATTTATCATCTAACAATCATTCAGACGATCATATCATTCATCATTAATACCATTTATCACTATTTATCACATTTTCATTGATCATTCGCATGAAACATAAGATTGTGGTTACAACTTAAGGAAATATGAAAGTTTTGATAAAATATGATGAATTATGAGCTTGTATTGACAACTTAAGCGTGTGTCTATTTTTTGCTGCTCTACTAACCAGAAGCAGCCTGTGTGGTATCAAATCAAAAGTGTGTAGTGTCAAAGACAGCGGTGGAACAACCCAAGTACCGTACTTTCCAACAAATTAGATGAGTATATTTTCGAATATTTTGGTATGCTCTAACTTAATCATGCATCTTCTTTTCCAGCGAAAGATGTACATTTACTAACACATTATTGTAAACTATTCTGTGCATATTATTATATTATCATTTTGAACTAACATTACGCCATAAAATGGCGTCACTAAATGAATGAATCCAGGCGGGCATCGCAATGGGCCACACTGGCGATAAACTAGAAAAATGGGCAGATGAAAAGTATAAAGAAGAGCTAGCTCGACAGAGAGATGAAAGAGCAATAGAAAGGCAACATCAAAAAGAAATGAAAGAGATTGAGGAGGCTACCAAACAGAAACAATTAGAGTCGGATCAAGCTATCAAACAGAAACAGTTAGACTTAGATTATGCCACCAAAAAAAAGCAGATACAGGTAGAATCAGAAACTAGATTAAAAATGAAGGAAATGGAGGTAGATTCTAACACACAAATAGCCTCTAGCAAACAAAAGAGCAAAGAAGAACAGAATAAAGTTAATAAGTACAAGGGCCTTATCAAACCATACACTGTAGGTGATTCCATCAGCGCATGGATTGAAAATATAGAGTTCCAACTAAAAACACAGAAAATACCTTTAGAGGATTGGGCAATTATTTACATGAGGAATCTGAGTGGGGAGCCTTTAAAAGTAATAGAATCCATACCTACAGATCTTAGAAACAATTACCAGTACATACACGATAGGATAATGCAACATTTTCTTTTGGACGCTACTGGTTACCAAATTCAATTCTCACAGATTAAGTCAAAAGCAACTGAAACGTTCTTAGACTACATTTCTAACGTGCAGAGCACATTTAAAAAGTGGACCAAAGCGGCTAAAGTAGGTAACAGCTATGAAAAACTAGAAGAGCTAATGGTAATGGACAAAGTCGTTTCTACAGTGCCTACCCCTTTTGCTAAATTCTTACAACAGTCAGATATTGATTCCATTCAACAATTAGAGAAACGGGGGTCAGCTTATTTTTCCTCTAATCGGGACATATTTAAAACTACATCACATGACACAGAATTTACAGCTTTTGCAAATAGAGTTCCTGATAGATCCTACAAACAGAAAGATTACAGTAAGAATGACAAAACACCTCAGTAACCACCTCGATGTAATTATTGCAATATTTTTCATCCAACTTATTCAATGTGTGATAAGAACCCCACATATCCGGCACACCTAGAAACAGTGTTAAGAAAGCAAGAAAGCAGACGATCATCGTTTAAACGTGCTGTAAAATGTTATTTTTGTTCAAGTTATGGCCACTATAGCAATAAATGTCTTGGGAGACAGAGAATGAAGGCAAACAACGCAGCCCCCATCGATACATCATCAGACGATGTGAGTGACATCGATCCCGAACTTGTGAATGTATTGCCAACGAATTAATGTCAGAATGTATCATCAGTAACCGATATTTTAGACTTTAAGACATGTAAAGTATGCCAGCAGTTTCATGCGGAGGGGAGACTGAAATGTGGACACATAATATCATGTTCAAATGAAGAAGCTAATGCAGCATGTGCCTCCAGAGGTAACCTTAAGTTCTGCGATGCACTAGTCAATGGTAAACCATGCCAATGTTTGGTTGATAGCGGAAGCACTCTACTGAGTTTAAGGAGAGAACTTGCTAGATCAGAAGATTATACGGGTGAATTTGTCAAATGCCGTACTTTCTCGGGAACCATCGAGAAATATCCACTGGCAAAAGCGCATATCAATACCCCGTTCCTTACCGGCACATTTACGTGCGCTATTCTCCAAGATCCATGTACGGATTTTATTTTAGGATGTCTTGATGCATTGAAAGAATGTACAGACGACAACATAAAAGCCTGGAATGAAACACACATGGTCAACGCTGTAACTAAGTCAGATACAGAAACAAATTATACTGACTTACAAAATGAAACACTACAGCTATTAACACCAAGTGGTGCAGATACCACAATACTCGCCAAAAGTTGAGCGAGGCACAAAGCACCGACCAAACACTCACACCGTATTTTAACTTGTTGTGTGAGCGAAAGAAAGTTTCTAAAAATTCTTCCTGGTACTTTAAAAAGGTTAACGGAATTCTCATGCGTTATTACACATATAATAACCATGAAATTCAGCAGACGGTGCTACCCGTAACATACCGACAAAAGGTGCTAAAAATTGCACATTCACCACCGTTTGCTGAACATTTGGCCTATCATAAAACGCGAACCAAAATTCTATCACAATTTTACTGGCCGAAATTCTGTTCGGACATAAAATCTTTCTGTCGCTCTTGTACTGTGTGTCAACATCGTGTACGAAAGAAAAAAAGCATGTAAAGGCCGAAGTGCAACGGTCAGTGATAGCATCTATACCACTTGAGAGTATAGCGGTCAATATTACTGGACCCCTAATGCAGGTGTCGAGTAATGGAAACCATAACTATCAAAACAAGGGTACTAAAACGATTCACCTTAAACCAAACCAAAAGGTTGTGATTCAACTAACTGATAAACATAATATGGTACTAACATCTTGCCAAGGGCCTCTCAACGTTGAACTCAAAATATCAGATGCGGATCATGAAATATCGATAAAAGAACACTTAGAGATATTTCATGTCAACATCCTGAAACCATACGTTTTACAACAAGTACAACAGACAGACGAACAGATTGCACCAACACCAAGCAATGAGACGACAGACATACACAACTCAACTTCACTAGGAAGGGCGACACACAACAGCGACAACACAAACACACTTAGCCAGATAACAGCACACACAACTAGTAGCACAACAGTATTGGATGAGATGGAACTACCAGTTCCTACAGTAAACGCAACTGCGACAAATATCTCAACAAATAGAAATAACATATGTAGTCAGACGAAAGACGGGACAAAACACCTACTGAAACGTCGACAAGTCTTCGACAAGTTGAGATTGTTTGGACTCACAGCGAAGCCGTCCAAAGTAGAGTTGGGCATGGAACAAATTGACTTCCGGAGTCATACCATCTGCAGGGGCCAATTGAAAACTGATGACAGAATCGTCACTAAGATTCTGAAGTTAACAATTTAACAATGGCAACGACCAAGAAACAGGTCCGAAGTTTACTGGGTCTGGTAAACTACTATAGTAAATTCATTCCAAATCTGGGGAAATCACCAGTGTTTTTTCTAACATCTTAAAAGCTTCGGCTAAGTTATCTGTGAAAGATGCACGATTAATTAGTGCGTTATCGAAATTTAAACATTTTTTCAGCGTTCCACCTATCCTTCGTATGCATAACCCAAAACTCACTTATTTCTTACGCACAGATGCGAGTGCCATATCCATATCTGGGATACTAGGACAGTTCTACGACGGGCCGTTCCACCCTGTAATGTGCGTAAGTCGCAAGATTACTCCTGCTGAAGGAAGATACTCAGCATCAGAACCTGAGGGCCTTAGTTTGATCTATTGCGTGAGAAAGTTTCACAGATTTTTGGCAGGAGCACAGTTTGTAATCCAATCCGATAACTCTCCATTGTCTGTGATGCAATCTGGACATCCTACCAACAACAGAATTTACAGGTGGGCTTTAATTCTCCAAAATTACACATTTACCATCCAGCATTTAAAAGGGAGATTAAATACGATTGCAGACATTTTGAGTCGTCCATCATCCATTCAAATACCTGAGTTACAGGAAGGGATCGACCATACACCACCAGAAACAGTGACACTGTAATTTTAATTAAACCAGTGCGATATGTGGTGACTAAGACATATCGTAAGTGCGTTATCATCGCCAGATATATAACTTGTGTGAATATAACAGTGCAATAAGAAGTGTAACGAACAGACGCAGAATTAACATGCGCTGATACACACATGGGTCAGTATATATGAACCAACGCCAAGAAGACAGTGAACCCAGGCTAGACCCCGAATCTAGAATAGATTGAACCAACGCTTAGACCCCGAATAACATTCTAGGGTTAGCTACGAACCTACATAACGTAGTAGGCAACTATATTAATACACTATCCTTCAATGAGAGCATAAGAGACTTTGCCGGAAGGAACTATGTTATAATAGTCTACAAAGAGGATTGCTCCATCTTCACAACGCAGAGGAGGACTTCGTCTTAGTGTAATTAGATATAGAAATGTAACTGTGATATATGTACATTATTATTTTATTTACAATGTCTATAACTTCATTTTTCTATTATTTATTCTATTGCAAATTGTGTAAATGCATATATAACTTTATTTTCTTATTTGTTAGGTAGAAATTACCATCATTTAATTAATAACCCATTTATTAGAACATCAATTATAGAAATACAATGGTTAGATATTATATTAGTTTATTACCATATAATTATAATCATGTATACATCCATTTATCTAAAATACCATTTCAAAACTAACCCAATCATTTAGGAATTAATATCATCTTTTTCACAAATAACACTTTAAGGTAATTAACCCATTTTCCTTAAATGAAAGTAGTATTAAATTATTTCCCTTGAGGGTAATTTAGGTCAGCACACCAAATTCTGGAAGTTACTATAACAGGATCGGTATCAAACAATCCTCATAACTATGTATATTATTGTATAGACATGACGCGCGCAAACAAAACGCACAGTCATTTGGCGTGATTACTGTTATAATTCAGCCAATCGTTTATTGTATATATAATGTTTATGTATTTAATGCTATGAAATATATTTTAATGACGAGAGAATGATTGAGTGAAAGAACAGTATGAAAGGGTATGAAAGATGTATGGAAGAAGAGAAAATGCGAGGAGAGAATGCGAAAAACTTGGTAAACATTGAAAGAAAGAGAGCGAGAGAGAAAGACAGCGGAAAATTTTTTTTTCCCCCGCTGAAAACGTCTTATTTGACTTGTCTGTGTCATCTGTGTATCCAATGTGTTGTCGAGTTTTTTATATGTGTTACAGCCACACTTTAACAGAGTATATAGAGAACGTACTTTGAACTTCAGAAAGCGGAGTTGTGGTCACAAATAAAAATAACGAACGTTTGTAACCACAATAAACCGATTTGCAGCGCTCGAAGGAATACACACATTTAGTACACTAACGCATACACACGTTAGAAAGTTAAGTACACTTTAGTTTATTAGAAAACACGCAAACAAACAGGAAAACGAACACATAAAAGATGCACACACCATTCAGTTCAAAGAACAATAACTCTAAATTCAGGGGACACAATAAATTATTAGAAACCTAAATGTAACAGTGAATATAGCTTTTTCACATGCGGAAGCAAGAAAGTGAACAGTAGAGCTGTGTGTATAGAGTTGGAGGGGATATTGATGGGAACATGAACACTTTGTGCTCATGTGTTGTACTCATAATAGAGTCAACTTGTGTGTGGGTTGTCATTTCGGGCAATTGGAGGAACAGGTCAAGACGGAAGTCAATAGGTGAAAGTCAACAGACGTAGGGTCAAACGACAGAAGCCAGGACATAAGTCAGAAGACAACGGTTTCCGGTTCACTACCTATCCCAAAGATATCTATAGAACCAACTATACTGAGACATGAGCTACTGAATTAGCCAGGTGAAAAGATAGAACACTGTGAATGAAGGTAGAAGATATTGCTCTAACCCCAAACTAGAAAGTTCTATACTTATTGGAGATCTGACAAAATTGGGGACAACCAATTTTTCTTTTGTGACCAGAAGTGTTACAAACATGAGAAAAAGGGAAGTAACACTTCGCGGAGAGGAGGGGACCCTGTCAGCATCCCAAATAAGGGCTTACAGAAGTAATGAGTTAACACTAGTCTAGTAGGGAGACACCGGACAGAAGAGAGACACCGAGTACTATTAATAGCCTCACAAGGAGACACATTTGTGTCAGACCAGAGGTCGACGAGTACAGATGAGCGAGGGCTTTCCCCAAGCAATTGGGTAGCTGGTCCCTGCGAGTAACCGTGATATGGCGGGTTACTCGAACTCACCAACCAGCGTGCTGGCAAGACCATGCACGCAATAAGGGCTACTGCACGGAGAGTAAAGTGTCCGTGCTTGTCCACGCAATGTGTAGCGTGTGGACAGACTGACTGGAGATGGTAGAGAGAGCAGACGTATCCTTGACCAATGCGATAGCTTTCTAGGCCATAGGCAAACATAGGGCTGTTCAATTAGATTGTGATATACTAGCATCATCTATCATCACGTTAATGCATTCATGTTGTGTATGATGATGAAGTACTACGCTCGTCGAGCCATTCAAATGTCGGCTCTGAATAAATTGCATTCCTTTCGCAAATGTCATGAATTGTTATTTTGTGCAGTGCGAAAGTAGCGGAGTCTTGAGAATCTGCAGCGCAAGTCGCTGACAATTATATTGTTGAGTAAATGGTTGTAGAGTTGACAATGTCCATGCTAGAGTGTTTAGAGGGATATAGTAACAAAACCAAACCTGAGTCCGAGTCATATTCTTATCGGAGTGTTCAGTTGTGTTCATTAGTGAGTTGGCGTATCTTAATCAAATCAAATCAAATCAACTTTGTGTAGAAATATCTATCTTGTACTCCCCTTGTACTCCCCTTATATACCTATAAGTATCTTGTGTAGAATAGTAGAGTCTAGCCATCAGTAAAGTAAAATACTGAATACAGTTAGCAAAGGAAGGATGTATAGCCAAGGAAGAGAGTCCTTCTCTCGGTATGGAGGAAGAAGCAGCGAGAGAAATAAACCACGGTGATAATGATGCTGAATGAAAATACAACTAATACCCCTAGAAGAGGACAACATCTATTACTACCAGTCGTCAAAAAGACTTTATATATATTCATATTAATTTCACTCAAGCCCAGATATATAATAATATTTATTACATCAAAGTCACACGGTGGCATGACCATCAAACCGCATGTTAAATGATTTAGCGCCGAAGGATAAATATATCGCTACATGGGACTTCCCATTTGGACAGAAGGACAATATATCGCCATACGAGGGTCATCGTATTATTTGTTTTTTTTTGTTTAGTGGTATCTACCGCAATTGTCCTTTGATTGGGCATGTGTTTGAATCCAAACCTACGTTGTTTGGCACCGAATCAGTTAATGTGTGTCTCATGTTATGCTAATGGCTTTGATAGCGATTGATATCTAGCGATTACTATTTCTATATAATATAGACAGAAATTAAATATCTTAAAATACAATCAGGACCCTAATAACACCCAGGTCGCATGACGTAGTGGCAAGACACTCGCCTGCTGGTCCTTTGGTCATGGATTCGAATCCACTTGGAATCTGACTGTTCACATCACGTACCGAGTGTCGTTAGGTCTATCACATAATGGGTATAGGCCTGTATGAACGATACACCTTCATTCGTGTAAAGGAGTCATTTAGTTATATATTTTTTTTCTCACTTAATAACATCTATGCTGTCCATTTTCGTAAGTGAGTAAAGTGTAATAGCTCCATTCTTCACACATTCTGTATACTCATAATAGTTTACAGCCCTGAGTTTTAATGCTCGAGCTTAAACGTCTCTGCTGACCGCGGCGTAGTGGGTTCATTCACAAATTTCAAGTGCTTCAGAAGTCGGAGTGGGTTCGCCTGATGGTAAGGGACACTGGTAACAGGGAAAGGTAAACCTAACGAACAATCAATCAACTGAACTCACTAGTAGTTGTAACTACTAGTAGCAGCCCGTGTATGGCCTACGCTTGAGTTCAAGGGGAACGAACGCATAAATAACATACAGAAATTATTCTTAGTAAAATAATGGCCACAAGAAATGGACCGCAGCTCAGTTGAAACATCGGAAAATGTTTCAGGCAATAAGCAGTGAAGAGACTGCAAATTATTTGCATAAATCTTCTCGTTATTTTCTTTCCCCAAATAATCATAAGTGAGCCGCTGGAGTGCCCACATGGGATGAGTTAGTAGCAAATGCAGGGTGTATTTTTAATGACTGTGCAGTCATACTGCCGGTCCAAGTTTCGTTTTCACCTATTATGTTGCATGAACTTTAAAGAAGGTGAATACAAAACTTGGACCGGCAATATTTTCAAGCACTGCACACTCATTAAAAATACACCGTATACCTTCCGCTGCTCCATCTAAAGTATAGTAAAGGACCCCTTTGCAAGGCTTGAACCCATAATTTTATGGATCAATCGGCACTAAATGGTGAAGTCGTCAATATCACACCGGCAGCCCTTGCTTCCCAGAACATATCCTAGTACACGTCTAAGGCTGGGAACCCAAGCAAAAGTCTTGTTCTCTTCAGCATGTCTAACAATTTATGTGCATGTCTTCTTTCTTTTCTATTTTCTAATATCATCCATTTCTTCTTGAAATGTCTACAATCCCCAACAACTGATTTATTCATCCGTCACTTTGATTTCCCCCACCTTCGAATAACTTTCCATAAAATCCATGAATCCTTCTTCCAATAGCAGGAATATATTCTATATTTTAAATGGGAAAATTTGGGGAATGTTCTTATGGGCGGTTCGGCTGCGCATGTTTGCGATTGGACAAAGCACAGTTGTATCTCATACATGGAATGTATTTTCCGAAACCACCCGGCTTGACATTACCATGAACTCGGCGTTGTTTACATGAAACCACTTGGCAAAACACTCAGACAGCAATGTTTGATGTAAGAAGACGTAAGCAAAAATAATCGTATAACCAGAGAGTATCTGGAGTATCCTAACTGTCTGCCCATGCGTCACTGCGTGCATGCGTCTGCCTGCCTGCCTGCCTGCCTGCCTGCCTGCCTGCCTGTCTGTCTGTCTGTCTGTCTGTCTGTCTGTCTGTCTGTCTGTCTGTCTGTCTGTCTGTCTGTCTGTCTGTCTGTCTGTCTGTCTGTCTATCTATCTATCTGTCTGTCTGTCTGTCTATCTGTCTATCTGTCTGTCTGTCTGTCTGTCTGTCTGTCTGTCTGTCTGTCTGTCTGTCTGTCTGTCTGTCAATAAAGATGAATGAATTGAAAATAAATTTGTTCGTTCGTTCGTTCGTTCCGTGCGTCCGTGCATCATTGTGCGCCAGCGTCCCTCCATCTATCTGCCTGTCTCATTGCATGTGTAAGAAGACTTAAACACAAATACTTATCTAACTAGAGAGAATCTGGCGTATCTATAACTGCCCATGCGTCCGTGCGTCATTGTGTACCTGTGTTTGTTCATCTACCTATCTATGTGCCTACCTGTCAGGCTGTCTGCCTGTCTGTCGATATGTATGTCTGCCTGACTGCTTGCCTGATTGTTCATGCGCCCGAGCATCATTGCAATACTGCGCCCATCAATATACCTTTCTGTCGTTTTGTCTGTATTTCTGCCCGTCTGCAAGTCTGTCTGCCCGCTGGTCAGTTTGTCCAACTGACCGTCCGTCCGTCAATCCATTTGTCTGTCTCATACCCTTCTTTCTGCCCGTCTTGGGCCTGCCAGCATATCTGCCTGCCTGTCTCTCTATCGACACATTTGTCTCATTGTCTGTCTATATATGCATCAGTGTACCCGTCTACCTATGAGCCAAACAGTTTCACTACATTATTTTACTTTTTAAACAGCGACGAATACGCTGGACTGCCAGAGTAACTAACAACGATCGTCTGGAAGAGGCTAAAGAAAACAGAGCAATGTGCATGCCTGAAAGGAACAGACAAACAACAATCCTGTGATGAGAAGAGAAGCAATGGAGTACACTGTGACAACTGGAAAGGTAAACGGGAAATGAGGCTGAGGTGACAATGAGAAATGAAGCACTGACGGTGGCATGATGGAATATTAACAAACACAGCCAATCCAGAACACAAAGTACCGAGAACAGTGAATAGATATGAAAGCCGACGTCAATTGGCAAGGCACATGATGATAATGATATACTAATTTTATATTTGTACACATACTGAAATTCTGTCAGGTCTGAGTCAGATATGACTGAGCTACCTATAACGGTAGACGGTACTACCTGCTTTCTGTTAGCGTCAAATGTTGGAGGGCGCTAACCAAACCTACAGCCCCACATTATGCCAACGGCTTCGGGCGGAGGGTACAAGCCTTATCCTAGTGCGACGAAATGCAACCCAAAGACTAAATGCCATGGCAGAGCAGACCAAGCCCTGGTAACTGGTGTAGGATCGAAGCTCCGACAGGCGAACAGTCAGAGCATTGCTTTGCTGATCTGACAGCTTCTGCAGTTTGTTTTCTTTTAGACGTATTGGTGTTACCTTTCCTTTGGAATAAACTAGACAAGCAGAAAGAGGGATCATGCTGCATGGTAACTATTAGTGGCGTTCATTTGAAACCCGTTCCAAAGGCTTTATTACAAAAGCATGAAAGAAACATTAACAGGTGTGGTAGAATTAAATAAAGCATTAATTTTGAATGAATTATGCACCATGGGTTGGTCAGAAGAAATCGCCGTAGGTATTCAGGCAAGCATCCCATTGCTTAGGTAGGCGGCGAATGCCGTCCGCAAAATAGGATTTTGGTTGCTCACTGAACCAAGTGTTTACCGCGTTCATTACGTCTGCATCTGTGTGAAAACGTTGCCCCTTGAGAGATTTTTCAGAGGTCCGAACAAATGAAAATCACATAGCGACAAATCAGGACTATAGGCTTGATGTTGCAGAATTTCCCACTTCTTCCTTGCTAATGCTTCCTGCATAATCTTTGCGACATGCGGACGAGCATTATCGTGCAACAAAATCACAACGTGAGAAAGCATGCTGGGTCGTTTATTCTTCATGACTTTTTTGCAGCTTGTCTAGTGGTTGCAAGTAGTGGGTAGAGTTGATATTGACACCAGATTCTTTAAAGTCGGCCAATAAGAGCCCTTCATGGTAAAAAAAAAAAAAAAAAAAAAAAAAAATGCGCTTAGCATAACCTTACCAGCGGAAATATGTAATTTGAATTTTTTTCTTTTGGTGATCCAGTATGCTTCCATTGCATGCTCTCTCTATTGCTGCCTGGCTCAAAGTGGTAACACCATGATTCATCGCCTGCCACTATGCGGAAGAGAAATGCATCACCCTCCACTCTGTAACGCAGCAAGTGGTTCAAAGACTATGCCATGCAGTCCTCTTTTTGGTGGTCGGTCAACATCCGTGGTACCCACTGTGACCACACCTTCCAATATTGCAGTTTCTTATGATCGACCTTTTGAATTGTCCCAGTTGACACATCAAATTCTTTCGCTAGCGAGCGTATGCTTTGACAACGGTTCATCTGTACTGCTGCATCAAATTTGGCGATGGTTTTTTCTGATGCAACAATATGCGCTTGTCCCGGCCGTCGAAGGTCTGCCGTGAACTGACGTCCTTTCCGAAACATTCGTGCGCAGTCTGTCACTGTTGTCTTCGACGCACATTTGTTATCGTACGCTGCCTGCATTCTTCGATGAATGTCCACTGGTTGACATCCTTCAAATGAAAGAAACTGAATCACCGCTCTTTGAGCTTCTTTGGAAGGATTTTGGATAAACTCGGCCATTTTCTCAATGGTCAGAAACAGAACTTATGCATCATGGGATGATAAGCACTTGCTCTTTTATTCATTGGTCAACCGCACTGATGGAGAAGGGGGTCAATCCCTGGTTGGTGAACTGGATAGCGGCCGTCCTGCACTCTAGTCGGGTTGCTCTCCGTCTGGGCGCATGGACCCCAGAGACACATATTTAACCCCGGGACTGCCACAGGGATCCGCAATCTCACCGGTGCTCTTTAACGTGTATACAAGCAAGATTGCAAACCTAGAAGCACCAGGGGTTGGAAGGATACTAACATTTGCAGATGATATTGCATATAGGCAGAGGAGAGATAGGGAGCAAACAGCCCAGGAGCTACAGGCGACAGTAGACAAAGTGATTGGCTGTTGCACTGAGATGAGTGCTGTCATCCACCCGAAAAAGGCAGCTGTTTTGTGGTGCTCTCTGGACAAAAGGATTATGAGAACTGATGTCACAAGCCTCACGATAGATGGTAGAAGCGTCAACAGAGAGAACAAACTTGACAGGAGCCTGTCCTTCAAGGACCATGTGGAGACGATTGTGACAAGATCTCAAAAACGACTCAATGCAATTAAAACTATGGCTGCAATGGACACAGAGCAGAGAATGCTTTTCACACTATACCAGCACTTGATCCTCTCAGTGACTGATTATGGACTAGGACTGCTCACTATCTCAAAGAGTCAGTTGGTGAAATTAGAGCGCATACAGAACGAAGCTGTGCGGGTCATTCTGGGATGCACCAGAGACACCCCAGTAGTGTGTATGCGTTACATCCTTTTGTTTGCCGACTGTTACTGGTAGGCTAAAAGTGATGCAGGCGAAGGCATACCCCAGAGTAGTTGCTAACACAGATCACCCGTTGCATGAGGCGATGGACGCAGTTAAGGGTCAGCGACTGATAAGAGGGAAATCATGGATTGCTCAGGCGGAGGATACGATCAGACAGGTGTGCATCTTGGAGAACATTAGACGAGGAGAGGAGTGGGTCAGAGTGCCAGCGGAGTAGTCAGACTTGTGCAGAGTTATAATTACATTGAGCCGGGAGTGCAGGGAGTGGCCAGCAGGAGCCATGGAAGTGGAAATCCATCAACTAATTCAGGATAATGCTCACCCGGGTGATATGATTATCTACACAGATGGTTCGGTGTTGAGAGGCAGGAGAAGTGCCTGGGGGTTCTTGGCAAAAGCTAATGGTTGACGTTTGGTGCAGGAGATCCTGGCATATGATACCACAACATCTAGCTTAAGAATGGAGGTGGAGGCGGTCAGTGCAGCTTTCCGCTGGATGGAGAATACGACACACACACACACACACACCACACACACACACACACACACACCACACACACACACACACACACACACACACACATCATGATTGTAACTGACTCAGAAAGCATGCTGAGTAGGGTGAGAACAGGCAAGCTTCGTGCAGAGCGGCTTTCTTCGCTTCCGGGTGACAAGCATCGTCTGGATCTTTTCTCCGGGGCATTCTGCTGTGTTGGGGAATGATCAGGCCGACAGATTGGCTGGCTCTGCAAAACTTGGTGGAGTATTGATGCATGATAAAGCAGACGTGGTTGCGGCCCTGTGGGAGCACGTGTACACCTCGGAGGAGCAATTGTATCACCATGGTCTGGCAAGAATGAGACAGCGAGGGGTGACGAGGGGATCTGGCCGACGATCGACGCTCAGAGAAAAGGCAAGACGAATATATAATCAGATTGCTACTGGTGCTATTAGTGTTGTAACTCTTCGCTGGCTGCTGAGGATGGGGATGGAGCTCTTATAGGAATGCTCCGAATGCTGTGATGTCGGTTCCTAAATCATTCAATCAATCAATCAATTCATTGGTCAGTACTTATCACATGACTATGACATGATCATGTTCAACGTAAGCAATTACGCGCGGTGCGGTACAAACGGATTTCAAATGAACGCTCCTTATACATTTCAGGCCAGACTTTACGCTGTGGAGAGGTATCTTCTTCTTCTTCTTTCGTTCGCTTGAAATATGTCAATAACTGCAATGTTGTCTCTTGTATGAATCTAACAGTCTTTTTTAGTTCACTCAGCGGTCCATAGAGTTTATCTTCCACTGTTGTCTCTCTAGGCCAGAAGGTGGTGGAGAGGTATAATTCCATTTCACAAACTATTGTCTGTCAAGACGCGAGGTGCTAGTCGTTTAATATCTGCTTTCGAAATAAACAAAACAACTGACATCGTTTTCTTTTAACATGTTTCCATTCTAATTAGTGTAAAAACTTTTCTTTTAAAATTGAATTATCGTTTAAATAATCTAAACAATCGAAGTACGCCATTATATTGTTACATCCATGTGGTTTCATCTCAATAGCACTATATTAATATTATCTAGTCCATCTTGCAAATTGCGCACTTTGGTGCAAAATGCCCTGTTACAAATTCCATACCGACTGTTTTCTAGTCTGGACATGCATGTATTATTTCTGGTGTGTTTGATGGATGTAAATAAACACTAGCGATATATGGCCATCTCAATGTGTTATAGTCTACATGTCAATTTATCGCTGTTCTGTTGCGCAGAACCACCAGTATTACAGACTACATGGCAGCCGAGATGGCGCGGTGGTTATTCAATTTAGAATAGATAACATAAGCAGCACAGGAGGTGAGGTTTACATGAAAACTACATCGGAGAACGTCACTACGACAAACCTTCTGCAACAAACGAAAACAACAACACAACAAGGCAAACCAGACAGTAATGGCCCTAAAATAATTACACAATTATTATTTAAGTATGTATAGTATAAGTTAGTTGCATATTCTTTACATAACGTGGCAGTCAATCCCATAATGTTTTTGGCTGTTTATGATTTCTAGGCAAGTTTACGTTAAGTAGTTTGTCATCGCTTTCTGAACAATCGGTTCTCATATCATTGTATGAAGACCAATGCAAGGTAGTCCGTTGCTAAATCGTCCGCATTTATGTTAGGAACGCTATTACAATTGGAAATAAAATGAAATAAGATGAACTTTAAGGTATTAAGTGCTTGCTCACCAATAGTTATCTGGGTTCAATAGTCATGGCAGACTGCAGTATGTTCCATCCGGTAAGGCCCCTGGAGTCGAACAATGTCTTGGTTGGTGTATTAGTTGTTTCTGCATGAAAGATTGTTTTGTTTTCAAACTATTAATTTGAATGCACGACCATCTAGGTCGGATGCGCCTTAAAAAAAAAAAAGGCTTGCGTCTATCGCTGTTAGGTTGGCGTAGAGAGTCTTCCCCCTCTCCAGTAATAAAGTTCAACATCCATGAGGACATTGTTGAAAAACTCTCTTTCACCTCTCCAATCTCAGAAATCAGAGTGGTCTGTATGACCGGAACTGAAATTTCTCATCTGCAATAATGCATAATATGATGTAACCAGGTCATAATCCAGCACAAGACATACAGAATGTCTGGGAGCAGGCTTAGTTTGGTTATGTTTCTTCAACAGGTGTTAGGTTAGTCATTCTCAACTGCCCCCTAACCCAATGCACAGATGGAGGTCATCATATTTGCGAAAGACACCAATTCAAGAAGGAAACCTGTGATCACACTAATTTCAATATTCACAGTCTACACAGGCCAGAAGGATGTGGGAGGATGGAAACTCGGCCCTACATATAACTATGTCTTTAAAAAAAATAGAAGTTGTTACGCCGTAGTTCCTTAATTACTACCCAACATCTGCGTCCCCACGGAGCCACTGTAACACAGTGCGTAGTACGTGTGCCTGTCGGTACGGTGGTCATGTTTTGGAATCGGATGTGGAATTCTGTTTACAATGACCTTTGCTCCCAGGTTGATCCTGCGCAAAATAGGCACCATAAATTGTTTGGAAGAGTAAAGGCGGGCGGCTTGATAGTCACCATATAACCTCCAGATTGCAGATGGGTTTGTAAAAATATGGCTCTATCAACATTTGCCAAATGCATCTTAAGGCGAATAATGTAATAAATACTATATTACTATATTCATATGGAAAGATTACGTACAACATATATTAAGTTATTTTATCTGAATATGTGAATTGAATCCTGCGTTGATTACACAGATCACATTTTGCTTAGTGTTGTACAAGTATGCTCATCATGTAATGATATTCATACAGTATATTTCGCAGTTTTATATCAATATGTCCGTTCTGTAATAATTACATAACACTTTCTCGCATATCAGTAAGTCTAACCTGAAATATTAGTATACTTTTATTAAAGCAGCATGTGTCGAATGATTACAAATATTTATACATATAATATTACTCATGGTACAGTCAGTAAGTAACAGTAAAAAAACCTTTCTAAATTACTTAAAGCACACCAGAATACCGTGCTACAGACATATATTTTATAATGATGATGTGCGATCTCGTTAGAATGCAACGCCAACAATTACCATCACTGGTTCTACATCAAAGATCATCCGCGACGAGACCAAGAGGATGCCCAAGAAGAACATAGATTGACGACATCAAAGACATCGTACAATCACACATAATGACACTATCCAATGCCACTGGAGCGTCAATTATTCCTCCCCACGACGCTTGACGGTAAAAGTGGATTTTGGTGGTGGTGGTGGTGCTGATGCTGCTGCTGCTGTTGATGGTGGTGATGGTGGTGATGATGACGATGATGGTGCTGATGCTGATGCTGATGATGATGATGATTATGCTGATGAAGATGATGCTGATGATGAAGATGATGCTGATGATGATGATGTGGTCAGTACTGCGCAGACGCCTTTATTTACATCTCAAGACATTCTTGCCATCCATTTTTGGCTGGGTCGATTTGAGCTCCAGTTCAACGTGTTAAAAATACGTATTGGCTCAGGTGCAGATCGTACCCATACTCTTAGAAACGAACTCATGGCCACTGGATCTGTAGACGTGTGTCTAGCCACTTCGCTACCGAGACGCCGGTGATGGCATCATGAAATTATATGATGTCTAAAACTGTCCTTGGAAAAACTAGACTTTAAGACCCGTTTCTATGTTTTTAATGTGTTTGTTGACGGTTGTGTGTAATTCAGGTTAGTGAGACACAGACCGGATGTTGTTAGAGTTAGGTTTCGTCTTGGCATATGTCATGACGACCTGTCTACTTCTGTTAAATCCCGCGAAGGTTTGGTTAAAAATAACCAAGTCAAGACCAGACTTCAATAAGGTTTCATTTTTACTTGTTATTGTTTGCATGCTAAATTAATATTTGTGATATTTTGAGTGTAAAATGCTTTCGCTGAAATTTCCGGTGCGCTAGCAGATCCGGATCTAACAGAACTTAATGCCATAAACTAGGGAAACAGGAAAAGGAAGAAGAGAAAAAAGAATTAATAGTAGCAGTATTAGTAGTTGCAGCGGCAACAGAAGAAGAGTAGTAGTTGCATTGTAGTAATAGTTGCAGTAATAGTAGTATTAGCAGCCTTAGCAACAGCAGCAGCAACAGTAGTAGTAGTAATAAGAATAGCTGTAGTTGTTGTTGTAACAATAGTTGTAATAGTGGCAGTAATAGCGGTAGCGTAGCCTCAGCAGCAGGAGCATCAGCAGCAGTAGTACTAGTCGTGGGAATGGTAGCTACTAGTTAGTAGCATCTGTGACAGTATTAGTAATAGCTGTATTAGTATTTAGGTAGCAGTTGTAGTTGTAGTAGCAGCAGTAGTAAAAGAAATAGTAGTAGTAGTAGTAGTAGGATAGTAATAGTAGTAGTAGTAGTAGTAGTAGTAGTAGTAGTAGTAGTAGTAGTAGTAGTAGTAGTTGTTGTTGTTGTTTTTGTTGTTGTGACAGCGGTAGTAGTTTTTGTAGCAATAGTAGTATTAATTACAGTAATAGTAATAGCAGCAGCACCAGTAGTAGTGGTAGGATTAATAGCTGTAGCACTAATTAGCAGCAGTTGTGGCAGTATTAGTAATAGTTGTATTAATAGTTACGTAGTAGTAGTTGTCTCCGACAGGCGGACGGTTAGAGCATTGCTTTGCTAATCCGGCAGCTTCTGCTGCTTGTCTTGTTCTCGATGTATTGGTATTACATCTCCTCTGGAGTGAGCTAGGCAGGCCGAGAGAGGGATCGATCATGCTGCTTTGGCAACACACGGTCTATTTATTTCAGCCCAGGTTTTGTGCTATAGAGAGGTATAACTCCATCCCTGGTCTTAACCAGGGTTGCCACGTTTCTTTGACAGAAAACATCTAGAAACGGATGTATAGACATCTAGATTGTACAGGTGGAACATCTAGAAAAACATCCAGATTGAAAAAGTAAGAAATTACATAGATAACGATGTGACTTACTATATAGAATCATCTCCTCATCTTCACTGATGTCTGTCTCAAAAGATCCACATGATAAACTTAGCTTGGATGATGAAGTTGAAGCTTCAGATTCATATGACTCTGGTATGCTTTAGCTGTTCCAATATCTTTTAATACACAATCAGGGTGCTGATCAGTAGAACAGCATTTTCCTAGACTCATCTGGCCAAGTGTTATTGTCAAGATAGCATTTAAGAGGTCAAGTTTCATCCTATTTCTTAGATTACATGTTGTATACTTCATTGTACTGAAAACTCTTTCTACATCAGCATTTGAACGGGGTAGTGTCATGGCAGACATCGCACATTCAAAGAGCTTACAGAATAGACTATTAGTTAGTTAGCTGGTCGACAGATCACCCTCATTGCACATCGAACCATTCAGTTCATAAGTGCTCGGATCCCCTCCTCAGCAAATCCCGCAGTTTGTAACAACTGACAACACCAGTTCTGTGTTGGCTTATTAATCTTCTTTGGCTTCCTGCATAGTGTTCTTGTTTGGCCACATCTCTTTTAATTTGCTGTTGTCGCAGTCTGACCATGGTTATAGATTCACAGTCATCACTTGGTTCTCACAAAAGTCTTACTTCTCGTAGAGCATTGGTTCTCAACCGGTGGGGAATTCCCCCCCCCCCCCCCAGGGGGAATTTTAGGGCTTCCAGGGGGAGGGGGGATAAAGACCATTTCAAGATCGCGTTAATACAAGAACCGATTACTTGATATTGTTTTTCCCTTCATACTTTACAGTTAAGTACGTCTCATCCTTCTAAAATTCATTTTATAAAGTCAGTAGACCCACAAATCATGTTTTATGTGGATGTCTAGACTTGTTTTAGTATGTGCTATTAAATTTACCTTACATTTTTACGTATACTGTGTAGGGGTGGGGATTTTTAGATAGGAAATATGAAAAGGGGGGGGGGGGGATGACGTTCTGAAATACGTGAAAGGGGCGGGGGGAGGAGGGGGGGCACAGACCAAATTTCCCCGTGTGGGGAAAAGTATTTTGCACATTTAAATCATTATTCTCTGCAAGCCAATTGGTATGTTATATCTACATTATTAAGATGTATTTATGTATTACATAGACCAGTATGTTTAATTAAGAATTAGTAAGAATAATGTCAACAATTGTCTTAAACCAGGCTAGATGATGTTTACCAAGGAAACACATGTGGGCGTCACGCTGTAATTTTTCCTATGTTTTACAATTTCAAATCCTTATGTTAAAATATTGTTTAGGCATTATAAACTTATATCTAACTAGTAGTGCTTACAATCTAGAAATATGTGTACTGTAGAGTATCAACTCTCATATCAGAAACTCTTTTCAATTTAGGAAAGACTCCTGATTCATACTTCTAAGAAGAAAACTCGTTTCTGCCAATTTCATAGTCCTATGAAAAATAACTTCTATGCAATGGAACTATATATCCCTATCGATGCTTAGAAATCTGCAAATAATCTATGTACTGTAGAGATTGGACTTTAAAGAAACATTTTCTCAATGTAGGAGCAGACTCTTGATTTCATACTTCACAAGTAGAGAACTGGTGTCTTGCCACTTTTCAAATATCCTATGTAGTGTAAATTCACTGGTAAGGATGTCTCTGAACTTATTTTATCCATGCGGGGACATACAAATGATTACGCATATTCCTGACTCTTACTTAGTCAGGGGATAAAATATTTTGCTACATCATAATCTGTAACTTGGAACTATAGTGTTAAATTTTAGTACCATCCTTTTGTTAACAGATTAGTAACCACTCCATATGAGTGAAGGTCATATAATCATTTCATAAAATAGTGCTAGGGGATTGCCATGTTTGAGAATATAAATTCTAGAACAAAGAAAGTAAACGCTTGATAGACCTGAATGTTCGGACAGGATGTACCTTCAATCTGTATCACCTCACTGTAGTAGGAACAGAAGCGAAGATTGATGTGAATAAATTGTTTGCAATATTCAGAACACTGGACCATGCGAATAAAGCAGTCATTGGCAAAATATATCACAGCTATTACTATCTTCATGTGCTGTTCGCAGTGGGGGAAGGGAAGAAGAATAATCTAGTTTGTGGACAAACAAATGAAGAAAATTTAAAATCCTAGGCTCCCTGCACCATCATTATGATTATTATGTATGATTATCATGTACTTAATATCAGAGAAATGTACATGTATGTTTTTTTCTGTTATGAGAATTTTCTCTGTTCTGATTGTTACTTTTTACTGTGGGAATATACCTTTTAATGTTACCCTTAGGGGACATGAGGATGTTGATAGAAGAATCCATGTGTACGTCAGTACTTAAGAAGCCAATGTTGAATAGTCTTGACCTAATGATGATTATAGTGCCTGTAATATAATAAAAACGTCCCTACCCTTTCCTATTTATGGACTCCCTTAAAAATAAACAAACCCTTACAATTACTGTTTAAGTAACTTACTTAATGTAGGAGAAAATAAAACAGCGATAGACTGACCATGGCACAGCTAAATTTATTTTGGCTTGTTTTCTCTCCCGTACCTGGCCAATCCTGGCGAGGGGGAAAACAAAGACTGAAGCGGCCATTTCTAGTCAAGAGAACACGCAAGAAAGTCGACCTTCCCTTCGGGGAGAAGTATTTTGCCTTTAAAAACATGATTCTCTTCAAGCTATTGGTATGTTATCTACATTATTAAGATATATTATGTATTACATAGACCAGTATGTTTAATTAAGAATTAGTTACAATTCTCTTAAACCAGGCTGGATGATGTTTACTAAGGAAACACTAGGTGGGCGCAACGCTGTAATTTTTCCTATGTCTTACAATTTCAATCCTTATGTTAATATCTTTTATAGGCATTATGAACTTATATCTAACTTTATAATCTACGAAATTATGTGTACTATAGAGTACAACTTCTGTAGAAACTTTTTTTTTTTCAATTTAAAA
Source organism: Cepaea nemoralis (assembly GCA_014155875.1). NCBI lineage: Eukaryota > Metazoa > Mollusca > Gastropoda > Stylommatophora > Helicidae > Cepaea > Cepaea nemoralis. The sequence goes on from JACEFZ010006820.1 coordinate 28,439, forward strand.
AAGGAAAAAGGAACTTCCTTTAAAATTTCCCAAAAAACCCTTTCAAAAGAAAAAAGAAAACTTTAAAAAAATTTTTTTTTGGGGGGATTTTTCCAAT
>JACEFZ010006821.1:0-56722 GCA_014155875.1 Cepaea nemoralis
CACACAACAAAAAACCCCCACATATATATATATATATATATATATATATATATATATATATATATATATATATATATATATATATATATATATTCTTCTTCTTCTTTGCGTTCATCCGGAGTGTTTTTTTCAGACGTGATTGCGGTGTGTCTGTTATGCGCCCTTGGGCCGAAACCCGTAGGCCGACACATCCGGCTATAGCGTGCTTTTTTGACCAGATAGCATTCCTGGGAGACTCTCACTTTTGCGGTACCATCCACAATCCAGCTGGCCAAGTTGGAACGGTCGAAGACAACGGTCAACCCTTAAAGGAAGGCAGGGACAGTCCATGGCATTTTCCGCCATCCAAGGTTGCTTCCATAATTGCAGGGCCGACACATAGCGCCCTGGTGCTGAGCTCACCGAGGGAATCATCACGCCCTGCTCTTGGCTGCTTTAATTCCTCTTCAATATATTGAGATTTCGTTCGCCCCGGGCCGTTCCCGCACAAACCAGACAGGTCTGTAGACAGTATCCACTCAGCGAGTTTTCGACACGGACATGTGCTTGTCGTTGCGTCTGTAAGAGCTGTTCCAGGCACGACGGACATTCGGAAAACTATCTAGTCAGAGCTGTTCCGAACAAGAGCAGCATTCGGAAACTAGGTAGTCAGAGCTGTTCCTAGCAAGAGAGACATTCGGTCAAGACATTTCACTCGGACGTAAATGCGTAGTGCCAATTTTTATTTTGCCACCCGTAGGACTGCACTTCCGGCTTCGGCGGGCATTTTTTAATGAGGTTAGCCTTCCTCGAGTATCGAGGCACGTTAGACTTATTGTTGTGATGTCGCCCACATCTCAGCTGGTCAAGATAGAACGTTCATCGACATCACGGTCAGACTTCAAGGGAAGGCAGGGGCAGACCATGGGCCTATCCAAGGCTATCCAAGGAGGCTTCCATAATTGCAGAGCCGGCACATATTGCTCTGAGACTGGGCTCACCCAAAGAGTTGCGACGTCCTGCTCATGACTACTTTAGTTCCCCACTTCCACGTGTTGGGCATCTCGCTTGCCACTGGTTGCTCAAGCACACACCAGGAACGGTCAGACTGACGGCGACATCCACTCGGTAAGCTTTTGCTTTTGACTTCGGACCACGCAATGGATTCGCTAGCCGTGCGTTCCATTTCGTGTTATTGAGACGTTTTTTTTTTACTTTTGTCAACACTCTATGAGTTAGATACAGACAGTTTTCGTAGCCATTTCATTCGACTGGGAAACTTTCTGCATTTTAGTACTCGCTCACGAGGTGGGCTACATGTGCTGCCGGCTCAGCACTTTACCTCCGTGCAGAAGTGAACGAGAAACGGCCAGGCCCTCTCATCCGGGAATACCTCATATCCACCAGCTGAGAGCCTTCGAACAAGTATCAGAACTGGGCATGTAGCGTGCTCAGTATCCCACCTCTATTTTTCGGTAGGTGGGTATCGGCCCGGCTCTCACATCCGAGGGTTTGTGGCTTAGAGGCCTTTAGCTAAACCCTCGGCAGAGAGCCTTAGAGTATTGTCCGGACCAAGAACTTCTGCCTTCGTGCGCCTGTTATAAACTTTTACTGCTATCCTCAGTATATGTATATATATATATATATATATATATATATATATATATATATATATATATATATATATATATATATATATATATATATATATATATATATATATATATATATATATATATATATATATATATATATATATATATTGCTTAAGATTAATCTATGGTCGCTGTAGCAGTCTGCGCTTGGAATAGTTTTTGCGACTTTTAAGGCATTTCGAAATCTCATGATGAGAATGTAATCAATCTGATTTTTGATCTTGTGATCAGGACTCCTCCATGTCCATAATCTCCTTGGGTGCTGTTTATACCAGGTGTTTCTAATAATCACATCATGCTCTTTTGCCCACTGTACAAATCTGAAACCTCTTTCATTCTGTTCCCCTAGTCCATTCTTGCCTACTATGCCTACGTCCTGTTGATTTCCAACTTTGGCATTCCAGTCACCCATTATGATATTTAGTTCAGAGTTCTTACACTTCTTGAAGGCATTCTCTAAATCATTATAAAATTCATCAATGCTGTCATCACTACTATCTGTTGTTGGTGCATAAACTTGTATGACGTTGACATCAAAAGGTCTTCCACTCAACTTCACCAGTAACACTCTATCTGATACAGTCCAATATCCTGTGATCGATTTTGCTCTCTCTGTATCCATTATATTTGCTACTTCTCGCTGTTGTATCTCTCCACCAGAATAGATTATTCTATATCCCTCCAATGTTATAATGCCCATTCCTGTCCATCTGGTCTCACATATACCTAACAGTTTAAAATTTTGTCTTCTCATTTCATTCTTAATGTTATTTGTCCAACATATACTCATACCCTCGCCAACGACATTAAGGAAACGCCTACTAGTTTATTTCAGTTTATAACTGTTTTAATATGGCAGAGAGAAATATGGTAATTAGACTATATCTGCCTTCTTCACGGCTGTCCTTTGTCTTTGTTGTTCTTCTTCTTCTTCTTCGTTCATTCGGAGTTTTTTTTTTTTGGATGTGATTGCGTTGTGCCTGTTTGCAGCAGAGCTGCGTTCTTGCGCCGTTAGGCCGACACATCCGACTTCTGCGGGCATTTGTTGACCGGGTTAACCTTCCCGGGGGTTTCTTAGGACGTTTGACTCTCACTGTTGTGGTGTTATCCCCCATCCCAGCTGGTCCATATAGAACAGCCAAAGATCCTGGTCAGCCCTCAAGGGAAGGCAGGGGCAGACCATGGGCATTCCCCGCCATCCAAGGAGGTTTCCATACTTGCAGAGCCGATACATAGCGATCTGGTACTGGGCTCACCCAAGGAATCGTCACGTCCTGCACATGGCTGCTTAGCCTCACTTCCGTATATTGGGCCTTCCGTTCACCATAGGCTGTTCTTCCGGAAACCAGAAGTATGCAGTCTGCAGATGACATCCACACAGTGAGCTTTCGATTCGGACTTTCCATGTAATGGATTTGCTAGCCAAGCAATATTCCATTTCGTGCCACTAGGACACTTTTCCACCTTTTATGAAGCCCACACAGTGGGCTTTTGATTCAGACTTTCCACGTAATGGATTTGCTATCCAAGCAATATTCCATTTCGTGCCACTAGGACACTTTTCCACCTTTTATGAAGCCCACACAATGGGCTTTTGATTCGGACTTTCCACGTAATGGATTTGCTATCCAAGCAATATTCCATTTCATGCCACTAGGACACTTTTCCACCTTTTATGAAGCCCACACAATGGGCTTTTGATTCGGACTTTCCACGTAATGGATTTGCTATCCAAGCAATATTCCATTTCGTGCCACTAGGACACTTTTCCACCTTTTATGAAGCCCACACAGCGAGCTTTCGATTTGGACTTTCCACATAATGGATTTGCTATCCAAGCAATATTCCATTTCATGCCTCTGGGTCTTCATGCACCTTTAAATGTCAACCTGTATATAGTTAAAGTAATCTGCGGTCAACTTTAGCTTGTTGATATCTCCATAGAGCTTGTCCTCAAATGAAGCAGGTGTGGGCCAAAATATCTTTCTCTGTTCTGCATACGTTGGGCAATCCTGCAGCAAATGTTTTGCTGTCATTTTTCCAGTTCTACAATTACATTCATCGGTATCTCCTATCTTTAGTTTATTGAACAAGTGGTATTTCAGCCTGTTATGTCCTGTGCGGAGTCTGAAGATTGCTACTTGTTCTCTTCGGTCGAGTTTGTAATATGCATCATCCTTCTGATGGCCTGGATGCTCTGATTCCCATTTGGTTCTATAAGTGCTTTTTATCAACCTCTTTGCCTCATTATAGGTTATGTCTATGTCAGGCTGTGGTAGTCGTCCGCCCTCTTTTGCCAGTCTGTCAGCCTCTTCGTTTCCAGGTATACTGCAATGTGATGGGATCCACTGTATTACAACTTTTTTGGATTTCTGGCATAGACCATGGAGTGCTGCTCTTAGGTCAGTTAGTTCTGTGCTGTTATTGCTCTTCAGTATTGAGACAGCTGACTTTGCATCTGTGAAGATAGCTATTTGCTTCTCTTTATTTTCCTCCATCAGGAGCATTTCTGCTGCAGTTTTCAGAGCCTCTACCTCCGCTTTGAAGTTACTTGAAAATTTTCCAGTTGCCATTGAATGTGTTTTTTTCACTCCATTTTTTAAATTTAGGAGAATTCCTCCTCCTCCATTCTCTATTGAATTTTTGGCTGATCCATCTGTATATGCATGGGTCCAATTCCTGCTTGGGTAATGTTCTTTTATGTAGTTTAGGGTTATTTCTCTTCTTTCGGTTTCATGCTGAGTGTTCTTTTTCTCAATACCAGGAATGTTTTCTATCATCTCAGGCAGTTGCTGCTGTCTCCAAGCTGGGAACTTGTGTGCATTGTGTATGGGCTTGACTGTTGATATGTTAAGTAATAGGATCTGCCCTAATCCTTCGTTTTGCAGTTTCTACAAAGTTGCTACGCTTCAGTCTTCCCTTTCCAAAACCATTAAATCTGTTGTACATAGGGTGGTCTGTCAATCTTCTAAATTTTTCTGCTTGTTGCTGGGCTCTGCTATCTCTTCTATCCTGCATTGGTTGTAAACAAGTGATCTTTTCTAGTTCATTAATAGGCGTTGTCTTCAGGCTTCCAGTTATGATTCGCATTCCTTGGTTTTGGACTCTACTTATTTTGTTAAAGTTTGACTTAGCTGCTGTTGCCCAAGCTGCAATGCCATATTCCAGTACTGGCCTCACCCGTCCAGTATATAACTTCTTGAGAACTTTCTCATCTGCTCCCCACGTTGTACCAGCAAGCTTTTTCATGATTGCCATTCTCTGCCTTGCTCTTGTTCGATTTTTCTCAACCTGTGTCTTCCATGTCAGGCGACGATCAAAGGTGACTCCTAGATAGTTTGGATTTTCTTCATGGCGCAATATTTTTCCATTCAATACCAGCTTAGGTTGCTGAGTTTTATTTGAGAGGGAGAACACTGTGCATGTTGTTTTCTCCTCACTTATCTTCACTAGCCATGATTTTGACCAGTCCTCTAGCGCTAATAAGGCTTGCTGTATTCTGCTGTTAGCTGTACTAATATATTCTTCAGATGTCCATATGGCTAGGTCATCTGCAAAGGAGGATGTGTGTACTCTGGCTGGAAAATTTTCTGTGATGTCATTTATATATGCTAGGAATAATGTTGGTGAAAGAACTCCTCCTTGGGGGACACCTTGCTCCAGCAGCATCATTTTGCTTGTTTGTCCTTGTACTTTTGTCCTGGCAGTTCTGTTCTCAAGGTAGTGGCTGATCCATTTATACATTTTTCCACAAACATGCATGTTTTGCAGTTTTACTTTCAGTCCTTCCTTCCATACTTTATCAAATGCTTTTTCTAAATCTATCCAGACTGCTAGTGTGTGCTTTTTCTCTTGGAAGGCATCCTCTATTTCCTGAGCTATATAGGTTATTTGATCTTCAGTGGATCTGTACTTTCTGAATCCTGCTTGGTGTGGTGTTAAGAGTTTGTTTTCTTCCAGATGCCATGTTAGCCTGCCATTGATAATGCGTTCCATTAATTTTCCTACACAGCTAAGTAGACTGATAGGTCGATAGCCATTTGGTTCTTCCAGGTCTTTTCCTTTCTTTGGGACTGGTATTAGTATAGCTTCCTTCCATGCCTGTGGGACTATTCCTCTCTTCCAGCTGTTATTTAGGACTGCTAGTAGTTTCTTCTTTGCCTTGGTGCCTAGTCCTATTAGCATTTCATTTGTGATTCCATCCTTTCCTGGTGATTTCTTCTTTTTTAGGGTATTCATTGCCTGTTCCATTTCTTCCATTGTTAGATTTGCCATCATATATTCTGCTGCTGTCTCTGTATTTCTATGATGTATCTGTTTGTCTTTGATTGCTTTCTTCTGTTCAGGTTGTAATATCAATGTGGTTTGCATTTGCATAGTGTTCCATTAGTGCATTTGCAGCCTTTTTTCCTGTAAGCAAGGCATTTCCTTGTTTAATTGTTATTTGTTTGTTTCTAGGTCCTTCATTGTTCATGGCTTTCACTAGTTTCCATAGTTTGTTTCCATCCCTGTCAAAATTCAGGTTTTCTGTTTTTTCCCTCCAACAATCTCTTGTTGTTTGATTTACTGTTCTTTTATATTTTGCTGAGATGGCTTTGAGAGAGATATTCGCTTCAATTGTTTGTTCTCTCTCTGCTGTCTTCCTGGCATCTTCAACTTTGTCCTCCAAACTTTGTAGTTCTTCAGTCCAGTATGGTTTGTAATTTTTCCTCGCTCCTCTAGGAATGGACTCAGTGGCTGCCTGTATTATCGCTCTGTTTAGACTTTCCACCATTTGCTTTATGTTGCCATATCGTGTATTTATGTTTTCACAATATTTGTCTGTTAGTATGGCAAATCTGTCCCAATCTGCTCGTTTGTAATTCCAGCGGGGCAAGGGCTTTTGCTCCTGTGGAACATACTCCATATTCATTACAAGCTTGATTGGTCTGTGGTCACTACCTGCTAATTGGTCCAGCACATGGCGATCGATTTTGTGGAGGATGTCTCCTGTGCAGAAAGCTAAGTCTGGAGTAGAAGTGGTAAGCCATCTTCTGGAGTAGAAGCTCGGTGTGTCATCCGCTTTGTTGAGTAGATGGAGATTTGAGTCTATTTCCCAGTCCTCCAATTCATCTCCTCTTTTGTCAGTATCTGGGTATCCCCATCTTTCTGAACGGCTATTAAAGTCTCCGACAATAATGCAGTTTGTGTCAGTTATTTTCATGTTTGAGAGTGTAAGGTCCTTATCTGCTGGGCTATACAGATTGTAGATTCTTATTTTCACGTCCTTTATCATTATATCAACACCTATAATTTCCGTTTGGTTGTCAGAGATCACAGATACTTCGCTGCAAGGTATTGTATTTCGTGTAAGTATTAGAACTCCTCCTTTGTGTCCTTCGCGGTCGAAACGTGTGGCCTGATATCCTCTGACTGAGAATTTGTGATTGGCGTTGAGGTGTGTCTCTTGAATGCATGCCACATCTATTCTATCTTTATGAAGACGCTGTGTTAGGGAGTCTTTCTTCTTGTAAACTCCTTCGGCATTCCACTGTAGTATGTTGAGTGTCCGGGGTATTTGGTCAATAGCTCTTAACCTACTCCTCTGTGCCTTGACTCCACAGCACAGAGGAAGGTGACCACCAGTAGTCATGGGTGGACCCCCTCGAGGCAGGGGGCCCGGCACTATCACCGCCTGATGGGACTTCACGGGATTAGCACCATAACGATTAATTTTGATTTGTGACATCATGAATTAAGTTACGTTGCACTGCTTTGTCAAGCCTGTGGCTCAGTACATCCGATTTCGACAAGCATTTATTTGGGATGCTTTCCCTAGCCTTTGACTGTCCCCAGTCTACCTACAAGGCAGCAGGTTTTACGTTGCACTGCTTTGTCAAGCCTGTGGCTCAGTACATCCGATTTTGACAAGCATGTATTCGGGGTGCTTTCCCTAGCCTTTGACTGTCCCCAGTCTACCTACAAGGCAGCAGGTTTGTGTGTCTCTTCGTCTGGTCCCTCTCCCTTGACCTGTCCGACATGGGTGGCCCTACCAGTAGCTGTGCTACCGTCGGCATAGCTCTTGGGGTCATTGGGACGCACAAGCCCCTCTACCTCGTCACGGTGGACACACAGCAGAGGGGTTGTCTTTGTTCGATGACGTTTCTTCTGTGCTTGTCCCTCAGGACTGGGTTCAAATTTTTTTCCAAGTCTAGTATACGCCTTTCAAAATTCTCACGTTCTCTGATTACATGGTGCCAGTTACCATTGCGTTCTTCGGTGCCAACAATATGGACTGTCAAGAAGTGATGTTCTGGTGCAAAATTAACCTGTGGAGGTAAATAAAGCCCATTGAAACTTACAAGACTCCAACACCTAGTACTTCAGTAAAGAAAAACAGTAAAAAAATTCACAATGAGACGTGGTAAAAGGCATCAAAAGCTGACTGTCGACATTCTTTTGGTCACGCCTTGAGAAAAGAGTCACTGGTGGTTTGTAATATAGAGAGCTGTATATAGAAAACATGTATACTACCTAGGTCTTCTGTATTATTTACAAAAATACACATGTGAACTCTGGTCATTACTAACCATACAAACCTTATTCATTGATGAGGAACACCTTCGGACACCAACAGTAGGATAGCTTTCGTTCCACAACACATTAATTTTCTTGAGAGACTTGGGCATGACTACTACCCAAAAGGTCAATATCTTCATCTGAAGACGAATCATCACCCCAATCAAAGGTTGTCTCTGGCACATCTAAAGCTGTCTGCCTGCCACGAGTAGGTTTCTGGCAGAACAAAATGTCTAATGATAAAGCTGGGGTGAAGAAGTCAGAATCAGCCTCCTTCAAAACACTGTCATCTTCAAAACAATCCTCATCTTCTGACCACGATGTCCGTCTATCAAATAAAGCTGTCATTGTACCTGATGAGTGGAAGGTGAAACAGTTTTAAACAAATAGGTTAAATGTCTTTGTTTTAAAGTTTCAATGTTAGGATTACAAGGTGATAGTATAGAAGAATCTCTGATCGCACACCCATACCACAGATACGACAGTATGAGTGTAGCTTCCACGAGTCACAATTCTGGACTGGTGTAATGGTTTTCAATCCAGTAACAACTGACAAAAGGGTGTTTTTGTTTTGTGAAACAGGGGAATTCGACACCAGTGACATGTTAGTAGTAGAGGATATAAATCCAATGTCTCACAATGTGTATGTAGGCGTTTCCTTATTGTCGTTGGCGAGGGTATGAGTATTATGTTGGACAAATGCCCAGTGGTTGTGTTCTTGGTAGACGTTTAGTTTTGGTGATAGAAAAGAAGTGTTGGTAGAATTCTACACTGCAAGAAGCAAAATTTGCTTGAGTCTATGTGTTTTGTCTGGTGCTGTAAGCTCTGTGTGTCATGTGTTGTTTGTGTTTCATTATGATTTCTATTATGATATTGTTCTAGTAGTAGTTGTTGGGAGGTTCATCTGATATGGTAGTGAGGTTTAGTTCTAAGTCTGGTTTGTGAGTTGTTTTGTATGATATGTTCATGTTGTCTTGGTGTATCTCATTCTATTACGTATTCTTTAATAGATCCCACATTTGGGATATTATGGTTTCTGTAGCAGATACGGTGAAGGTCTTCGGTAATGTAAAATCGGGAAAGTGGTGACGTTGATGATTATGTATTGTAAAATGTCTTTTCAGATAAAAGTTCAAGACACGTTTGACTACAGAAGTTACATTTTTTCTCCTCGTAATATTGGTAGCACATTTTTTTCCTTAGTTTTGTCGACATACTTTTCCATACCTATTTCTTAGTTTGGCTGACAGATTTTCGTAGTTTTTATCACTTTGGACGACAAGTTTATAAGTTTGATTGACATATGTCTGTACTTGGTCAATATTTTTTCATATTTGATTAACTCCTAACTTTTCATAAGTTTGAATGTGCTATTTATAACTTTGGTCAACCTTTAAGTTGTGTTGGGTAATATTTTTTCCTAGATTTTTATAAGTTTGGTCTAGCTATTTTTGTATTTGGCCAACATTTTTTTCCCATTTGGCGAAAAAAAATTTTCTACTTTTTATAAGATTCGATGATATATTTATAAGTTTGGTTGAAACATGTCTTTACTTGGATAATAATTTTCACCTATGGTTAACACAGTTTCCTACTTTTCATAAGTTTCGATCAGATATTTATAAGTTTAGTCAACAGTTTTGTCAATTTGGCTAACAAATTATTCCTACATTTTATAAGTTTGGATGCGCTATTTCTTTACATGGCCACTATTTTTCATCGTTGGCTAACACATTTTCCTGCTTAGGTCGACATATTTTTCTAAGTTTTATAAGTTTGGTCGAGCTATTTCTGTATTTGGTCAACATTTTCCCATTTGACTAACTCCTAGTGTTCATAAATTTGGCCGAGACATTTCGTATTTTGGCCTTTTCACATTTGGTTAACTCGTAATTTTTATACATTTGACTGAAATATTTCTGTATTTGCCATAACTTTCCCCCCGACTTTGTTCATGTCTGGTAATGTAAGCTCTGATCCGACAAGAAGAGGAAAACGTCATGAAAACAAATCACTAAAGAAAAATTAACAAACAAAAAACTCGGTTTCAACATTTTATCACCAAAATATGTGTGTTCACAACATATTCAGCAAAACAGTTTAGTGATATATCATAAGAAAAAATCAATGACATACATAGTCATCAAACCAGTTTAGTGATATATCATAAGAAAAACATCAATGACATACATGGTTAGTGAAGTTTTTGATTCAACACAATTTGCTTCTGGTTTAGTGATCTTCATTCTTGGGTTGTCTGATATAGCTTGGTTGACTATCAAAACAACATTGTTATTGTCGAAGTCATCACACATACCTTATTTGTTTCGGATCCAGAATAAAGACATGTATGAGAGTTGATCCTTCATACAAGATATCTGAATACTTCTTTTTTATGAATGTATCATACCAAAACCACCCGGTAGCGGTGGTCGACACTTTTTTCTAATACTACCACTTAATTGGGTAGCATAAGCGATAGGTCCTTGCAGTACGCCTTAAGGGCTGCCAAGCTGTCTCTATCATTTGGTTGGATATCCTCTGCTACTATGAGTGGACGTGTTGTCGGGTACGGGGTGTCTAAGGGTGTCGTCCTTTCTCGTGATGTCTGGTGATGTGTTCGTAAGTACCGTTGTAGGATTCGAATTGTATAGATTGTCACGTAACTGACAGGGATAATCATTGTGAATGTTCCCATTGTGGCGGGTAAGACTATCATTGAAGTCACAGTGGTGGCAGTCTGGTACTTGACTTACACTACGAGGATGGCGTAAATATACATGTGGTGCTGTCCTCTCTGGTGTTGTAGTGTATGGTTCTGGTGTATTCATACGTGGGTGATGCTGTGTTCGTATGTGTCGTTGTAGATTGTCTTTTCTATTGAAAAGTTGTCCACAGATATGACAAAAGTGTGGTTGATCTTTCGTACCGTGAATGTTGCGATTAAGGTTATACTTATCACAATAGGCTTTGTCGCACACTGAACACATGAAAGTAGCATTTGGTGGTCATATTGGTAAACTGGTATATAAATAAGTCACACAAGGTTTACAATGCACTTTCGCTTTTTTTTTTTTTTACAATCACGAAAACGTTCTGCTGTATACAATATATGTTTCACTGGTTTATCAGAGGCCGATGACACGAATAAGGCTAAGCGACTTACAATAGCGTGTTTCACAAATAACTCTGTACCTAACCAAGTCAGCACGTGAACTAATGTACAGCGAGTGAGAAGACGCCGTCTGTTTTATACACTGGTTCTGCACACGACCCTATATAGCTGACGTGGCATGGTTTGTAGACAGGCTTTTCTCATACCACCCGCCCGCCTGCTTCCCCACAAACCGATGACTCATGCTACCACTTAATGAGGTTTGCATATGGCGGTGATGACGTAGGGTTTCTCGGACATCCGCGTTCGTTACCAAAAAGGGTATGCGGCTTTGTGTAGTTTTGTGATATTCTTGTGGGGCCAGGAAGAGGCTATACTTGTGTATTTGCGATGGGTGAGTGTGTCTGTACTTGTGTATAGCTGATGTTGACAGTAGTAATGGTAGGAGATGGGTGTGTATGGTTGTCTTTGTGTTTGTACGCTTGTAGGTCTGTAACTTATCTAGTGTATGGGTGTAGTTGATGTCTGTGTGTACTTGTGTTTTAGTGTCTGTACGTGTGTAGTTGTTTATGGATGTGTGTCTGTCTTTGGGTGTGTATTTGTGTAGTTGATGTCTGTGTGTACGTGCAGATGTGTCTGTACGTGGTTGTGTATAGTTGTGATGACAGTAGTAATGGTAGGAGATGGGTATGCGTAGTTGTCAGTGTTCATGTCTGTATGTACAGTGTGTCTGTGTCTTTGTGTGTTTTTGTTTGTAGATGTGTATTTGTGTAGTTGATGTCTGTGTGTACATGCAGTTGTGTCTGTATGTGGTTGTGTATAGTTGTGATGACAGTAGTAATGGTACGACTGTGTCGGTATTTGTGATGTCTCTGCACATGTATATAGCTGTTGATGTGACAGTAGTAATGGTGTGGGTTGTCTGTGTATGGTTGTCTTTGTGTTTGTATGTGTGTTTGTGTGACCCTCTTTGTGTATTTGTTTATGGGTGTGTATTTGTGTAGTTGATGTCTGTGTGTACGTGCAGTTGTGTCTGTAAGTGTTTGTGTATAGTTGTGATGACAGTAGTAATGGTAGGAGATGGGTGTGTATCTTTGTGTGTGTACGTGTGTGTCTGTCCTTGTTTGCTTCTTTGTGTTCCTGTGTCTATACTTGAGTGGTTGTTTATGGCTGTGTGTGGTTGTCTTTGTGTTTGTATGTGTGTTTGTGTGACCCTCTTTGTGTATTTGTTTATGGGTGAGTGTGTCTGTACTTGTGTATAGCTGATATTGACAGTAGTAATGTTAGGAGATGGGTGTGTATGGTTGTCTTTGTGTTTGTCTGTGTGTGTACTTGTGTATGGGTAAGTGTGTATGTACGTGTGTACTTGTGTATAGCTGTTGTTGTGACAGTAGTAATGGTATGGTTTTTCTGTACTTCTGTGTCTGTATGTGTGTACGTGTGTGTGCTTGGTTGTCTTTGTATTTGTGTGTATCAAGTGTGTATGGGTGAGTGTGTCTGTACATGTGTACTTGTGTATAGTTGTGATGACAGTATGTATGGTATGGTTTGTCTGTACTTCTGTGTCTGTACGTGTTTGTGTATAGTTGTGACAGTAGTAATGGTATGGTTTGTCTGTACTTCTGTGTCTGTATGTGTGTACGTGTGTGTGTCTGTGTGTACTTGTATACTTGTCTGTACTTGTACTTGTCTGTCTTTGTGGTTGTGTGTGCGTGTGTGTACTTGTCTGTATGTATGTGCGACCCTCTTTGTGTTTGTATGATTTTTACACACCCCAAAAAAGAGACTTGTATCTCTAACAACGCACCAGCTAATATTGTTGTCGGTACAACTAATATTGGTAGTACTATTATCACTACTACTGATTCCTCCTCACCTTACCCACCACCATTGCACTATACGTACTTTCCGCTACAATTTAATTGGTCACTCGACCACTACTTGACCACTAATTTATCACCCTTTAATCATCACCATATCGCTACAACTACTTTCCGCTAAAATTTCCTCAGTTGACCACTTGACCACTGCTTGACCACTAATTTACCACCCTTTAATCATCACCAAGTCGCTACAACTACTTTCCGCTAAAATGTCCTCAGTTGACCACTTAACCACTGCTTGACCACTGCTTGACCACTAATTTACCATTCTTTAATCATCACCATATCATTACAACCACTTTTCCCTAAAATTACCTCACTTGACTACTTGACCACTACTTGACCACTGCTTGACCACTGGTTGACCAGTGTGTAACTGCGACTCTCTACCCACCTCTTATCAATACCCATTACATTTATGACCACCCCTATATTGCCATCGACCACTCGACCACTAATACCTGGTACCCACCCCTTACCACCAAATGACACCATATCAATTACAATTACTTTATAAGATTTCATTTCTAATGATAGTGAATAAGCTACTATGAACATACCACCCTTATCAACTAATTTCACTAAGCCACTACTATCACCCCTGTCAGAATCTCCAATAAGAGGTTAGAGAGGTAATAGGAGTTAAGACAAGTGTAGTAGGGAGACACCAGACAGGAGACACACCAGCGCTATAAATAGCTTCACCAGGGGACACATTTGTGTCAACCAAGGGAGCATCAAGGACAGTTGAGCGAGGGCTTCCCCAAGCCATTGGGAAGCTTGGCCTTACGAGTAACCGTGGAGTACCCGGTTACTCAAGTTCACGAGCCAGCGTGCTTGGGACTCCATGTACGCAAGACTCGCTAATGCACGGAGGGGACAGCGTCCGTGCTTGACCACGCAATGTGTAGCGTGTGGACAGACCCGACTGGAGACGATTAGAGAGTAGACGTGTTCTTGACAAATGCTATAAGTTTCTAGGCAATAGTTAAATAGTAGGCTTTAGATTTAGATTGTGATTACTAGTATCATTTCTCACCACTTCATTACATCCATGTTGTTTAATGTCAATGAAGCATACCGCTCGCAGAGCTTATAAATTGCCAGCTCTAAATAAATTGCATTCCTTTTGCAAATGACACGAGTTGTTATTTCGTGCGGTGCAAAAGTAGGGGAGTCCTGAAAGACCTGTAGCAAGCAAGTTGCTGACAGGCAGGACCCCAATTGGTGTCAGAAGTCCACTGAACCAACGTCAACAGACAATTGGTGTCAGAAGTCCACTGAACCAACGTCAACAGGACTATTGGTATCAGAAAGTTCTGAACCAGCTTCAACAAGCACGATTCGACATCATTGCTGTGTTAAATTATTTGAAAGTAATGTAAATTTGTTTGCATATATGGCAGAAATTATTTTCTCTTGTGAATTATTACGATCATACCATTTGTGGAGCTTGAACCACAATGAAGCAAAATTAAGTTACAAATTGTGAGATTCTACGAAAATTAAGTTAGACAGCGTGTTATTCTACGGAAATTAATGAAAATGTATACAATCATCAGTTTATTTTGTCAAGCAAACCATCGTGTACATTTCATTTTATGTGATACAACCATCAATGTCACCATTCCTCATATTCAGTAAATAGTTTAGCTACTGAACTGAAGCCTAGAACGAAGTTATACCAAACTAGTCAGAAAGTGAAGACAAGACGACATCGACTGTCATACGACGAATCATCTTACGAATCATGACAATCATTCAGACTATCATATCATTCATTCATTAACACCATTTATCATTATCTATCACATTTTTTCATTCATCATTCGCATGAAAGATAAATTTGTATTTACAACATATGCGTGTGTCTAATTTTTGATGCTCTACTAAACAGAAGCATCCATTGTGTTATCAAGTCAATCATTTTGTGAGTGTGGAAGACAGCGGTGGAACATCCCAAGAACCGTATTTTCCAAAGAATTAGATGAGTATATTTTCAGAATATTTTGGTATGCTCTAAATTAATCATGCATCTTCTTTTTCAGCAAAGATGTATATTTACTAACACATAATTACAAACCATTGTGTGAATATTATTGTGATATCATTTTGAACTAACATTAAGCCACAAAATGGCGTCACTAAGTGATTGTATTCAGGCAGGTAAAGAAATGGGCCACACTGGAGATAAGCTAGAAAAGTGGGCGGATCAAAAATATAAAGAAGAAATAGCTCGACATAGAGAAGAAACAGAAAGAAAAGCTGCTCTTGAGAGAGACGAAAGAGCATTAGAAAGGCAGCATCAAAAAGAAATGAAAGAGGTCGAGGAAGCTACCAAACAGAAACAGTTAGAATTAGATCATGCCACCAAACAAAAGCAGATACAAGTAGACTCAGAAACTAAATTAAAGATGAAGGAAATGGAGGTAGATTCAAACATACAGATAGCCTCTAGCAAACAAAAGAGCCAAGAAGAGCAGAACAAATTTAGTAAGTATAAAGGCCTTATCAAACCATACAGTGTAGGGGATTCAATTAGCGCATGGACTGAGAATATAGAATTCCAACTAAAGACTCAGAAAATACCTTTGGATGACTGGGCAATGATCTACATGAGAAACCTCAGTGGGGAGCCGTTAAAAGTAATAGAATCCATACCTACAGAGCTAAGGAACAATTATCAGTACATTCACGATAGGATCATGCAACACTTTCTTTTAGACGCCACTGGGTACCAAATTCAGTTCTCCCAAATTAAGCCAAAAGCAACTGAAACCTTCTTAGACTACATCTCTAACGTGCAGAACACATTTAAAAAGTGGACTAGAGCGGCGAAAGTGGGTAACAACTATGAAAAATTAGAAGATCTTATGGTAATGGACAAGGTTATATCTACCGTTCCTACCCCTTTTGCGAAGTTTCTCCAACAGTCAGATATTGAATCCATTCAGCAATTAGAAAAACGGGGATCAGCATATTTTTCACCTAATCGGGACATATTTAAATCTACAACACATGATACAGAGATCACTGCTTTTGCAAACAAAGTACCTGATAGATCTTACAATCAGAAAGATTATCGTAAGAAGGACAAACCATATCAGAAGCCACCTCGATGTGGATATTGTAGTCTTTTACATCCTAGCTACTCTATGTGTGATAAAAACCCCGCATATCCGTCACACTTAGAATCAGTGTTAAAGAAGCAAGAAAGCAGAAGAACATCATTTAAACGTGCTGTTAAATGTTACTTTTGTTCCAGCTATGGCCATTATAGCAATAAATGTCTTGGTAGGCAACGAATGAAGGTAAATAATGCAGCACTCATCGATACATCATCAGACGATGAGAGTGACATTGATCCGGAACTTGTGAATGTGTTGCCAACCAGTGAATGTGAGAGTGTAGCAGTTGTAACAGACATATTAGACTTTAAGAAATGTGACATATGTCACCAGTTTCATGCGGATGGTAAATTGAAATGTGGGCACGTAATACCATGTTCCAGTGAAGATGCTAACGCAGCTAGTGCCTCCAGAGGTAAACTTAAGTTCTACGATGCACTGGTCAATGATCAACCATGCCAATGTTTAATTGACAGCGGAAGCACTCTACTGGGTTTAAGGAAAGAACTTGTTAGACCAGAAGATTACACGGGTGAATTTGTCAAATGCCGTACTTTCTCAGGAACCATTGAGAAATACCCACTTGCAAAAGCGCATATCAATACCCCGTTCCTTACCGGCACATTTACTTGCGCAATCCTGCAAGATCCATGCACGGATCTCATTTTAGGATGCCTAGATTCATTGAAACAATGTACAAACGACGACATAAGAGCCTGGAAACATACACACATGGCTAACGCTGTAACAAGGTCAGATACACAAACAAACTATACTGACTTACAAAATGAAATGCTACAGCTATTAACACCAAGTGGTGCAGATACCAACACTACTCGACATAAATTTATCGAGGCACAAAGCACCGACCAAACTATCGCACCTTATTTTAAATTGTTGGGTGAGCGAGCGAAAGTGACTAAAAATGCATCTTGGTATTTTAGAAAACATAACGGAATTCTCATGCGTTATTACACAAATAATAACCATGAAATTCAGCAGACGGTGTTACCTGTAACATACCGACAAAATGTGCTAAACATCGCACATGAGTCACCGTTTGCTGGACATTTGGCCTATGATAAAACGCGAGCCAGAATTCTGTCACACTTTTACTGGCCTAAATTCTGTTCTGACATAAAATTTTTCTGTCGTTCGTGTACTATTTGTCAACATCTTGTACGAAAGGGAAAGCATGTGACGGCCGAAGTTCAACGGTCATTATTAGCATCTAGAACATTTGAGTGTGTAGCGGTCGATATTGTTGGACCCCTAAATCAGGTGTCAAGCAAAGGAAACCGATTATACTTACTCTCGTGGATCTATGCACCAGGTGGATCGAAGCTATTCCACTAAAATACATCACCTCCAAAGATGTGGCAAATGTATTTTTGCACCTATTTTCTCGTTTTGGCTTCCCACGATCTATCTTATCAGATCGGGGAACGCAGTTTATTTCGGCTGCTACGCAAGCCTTAACAAAATTGTTAGGAATAGAGCAGCATTTCTGTACCCCGTACCACCCAATGAGCAACGGGATCATAGAAAAAATTAACGGGGATCTCAAACACATGCTGGCTAAAGTAACAGCGGAGAACCCATCTGATTGGGACACACTATTGCCAGAAGTGCTATCCGCCCATAGAGAAATTCCGCACTCGAGTACGGGTTTCTCACCTTTTGAGTTAGTTTATGGGGCGAACCCTCGAGGGCCCCTAACCATTTACCATCAGCTAATTACTAGCTTACCAGACAATCCAACAGCAGTAACACCGTATGAGATGGTAACGGAGACACGCGATAGAATAATGAAAGCGTGTGTAATAGCCAAGGCATCTTTGGAGAGGAAAGGACAGATGTACCGCGACTATGCAAATAAGGGTGCTAAAACTATACGCCTTGAACCAAATCAGAAGGTTTTGCTTCTACTACCTGATAAACGTAATTTGTTACTAACATCTTGGCAAGGGCCATTCAACGTTGAACGTAAAATATCAGATGTCGATTATGAAATATCGATAAAAGGAAAATTAAAGATATTTCATATCAACATGCTGAAACCATACTTTCACGACAAGAACAACAGACAGACGAACAAGATGCACCAACACCAAGTAATCGGACGACAGACGTACACAACACAACTTCACTAGGTAGGGCGACACACGACAGCGACAACGCAAACACACTTAGCCAGGTAACAGCACACGCAGCTAGTACCACAACAGTATTGAACGAGACAGACGAAGACGAGATGGAATTACCAGTCCCTACTGTAGACACGACTGAGACCATTGACAGCATAAAGATAGAAACCAAACTTACAGACGATCAACGACGACAGATGATAGAGTTAGTGACGGAATACAGAGACATTTTCTCCGACATCCCAGGAAAGACAGACAGAATAGAACATTCTATTATTCTGACTGACAACACATCCAATCAAGTGTCGACCTTATTCCATCCCTCTAAACTATAGGTCGAACCTCGACAAAGAACTACTATCTCTTGAGTCGAGTGGAATTATTCAGAAATCTCAGTCAGAGTATTCTTTCCCTATCGTCCTTGTCGCCAAAAAGGACTCAACTATTCGACTCTGCGTCGATTATAGGCGGTTAAACAAAATAACCAAAATTGATGCTGAACCAATCCCAGCATGTGAGGATTTGATCTTGGATATGTCGACATCTCGCATATTTAGCAAGCTTGACCTCACGAAAGGTTATTGGCAGGTCCCGATGCAATCAAACTAGATTCCTTTAACAGCTTTCTCCACTCCTTTAGGTCTATATGAGTGGCGCTTTCTTCCTTTTGGCCTTCGTAACGCTCCAGCAACTTTCGTCCGTCTAACTAGGGATCTTCTCCATGGGATGACCAATATTTCTACATATATAGATGACATATGTATTCACACGGAAGACTGGACATCACACGTACTGAAACTACGACAAGTCTTCGACAGGTTACGAGTATTTGGGCTGACAGTCAAGCCGACCAAAGTAGAGTTGGGCATGGAACAAATTGACTTCCTAGGTCATACCATCTGCAGGGGCCAATTAAGAACAGATGACAGAATCGTCACCAAGATTCTGAATTTGACAATGCCAACGACCAAGAAACAGGTCCGAAGTTTACTGTGTCTGGTAAACTACTATAGTAAATTTATTCCAAATCTGGCGGAAATCACCAGTGTTTTTTCTAACATCTTAAAAGCTTCGGCTAAATTATCTGTACAAGATGCAGGATTAATTAGCGCGTTATCAAAGCTGAAATACCTATGTAGTGTTCCACCTATCCTGCGTTTGCCTAATCCAAAACTTACCTATTTTTTACGTACAGATGCGAGTGCCATCTCCATATCTGGGATACTAGGACAGTTCTACGAAGGGAAGTTCCACCCAGTAATGTACGTAAGTCGGAAAATTAGCCCTGCTGAATCCAGATACTCAGCATCAGAATTGGAGGGCCTCAGCTTAATCTATTGTGTTAAGAAATTTCATAGATTTTTGGCAGGAGCACAGTTTGTGATCGAAACCGACAATTCTCCGTTGTCTGTGATGCAGTCTGGCATTCCCCATAATAACAGAGTCTACAGGTGGGCTTTGATTCTGCAAAACTATACATTTACCATCCAGCACTTAAAGGGAAGATTGAATACTTTGGCAGACATTTTGAGTCGACCGTCAACCAATGAAATACCTGATTTGCAGGAAGGTATCGACCGCAGATCACCAGAAACAGTGACACTGTACATGTTAGGTAACTCAGTGCCGTATGTTGTGATTAAGATATACTGTAAGTGCGTTATCATCGCCAAACATGTAAACTGTGTGAAAGTAACAGTGCTATGAAGAGTGAAACGAACAGACGCATAAGTAACATGCGCTGACACACACACATAAGCTATATTAACGTTGAAGTGTTAGCTGTGAACCTACTCAACTTAGTAGGGAACTATATTTATACACTATCCATGAAGGAGAGCATAGAAGACTTTGCCGAAATGAACTATGTGATAAGAATAGTCTGCAAAGAACATTGCTCCATCTTCACACCGGAAAGAAGGACTTCAGTTAGTGTAATTAGATATAGAAATGTAACTGTGATATATATATATATTATTTTATTAACAGTACACATAACTTCATTTTTCTATAAATAATTGAATTGCAAAATTTCAAATGCATATATAACTTTATTTATGTCATGTGGTAGTTAGAAATCACCAGCATTTAGTTAATAAACCATTTAATGTAACACCAATAGTAAGAATACAATTGTTAGATATTACATTAGTTTATCACCGCATAATCATAATCATTTATAAATTCATTTATCTAAAATATCATTTCTAAACTAACCCAACCATTTAGGAATTAACATCATCTCATTTACCAATAAAACTTTAAGGTAGTTAACTCAATATTCTTAAATGAAATTAATTAGTTAGATTATTTCCCTTAGGATAATTTAAAACAGCACACCAAATTATGTTAGTTACTATTACAGGATCGGTGACAAACCATCCTCATAACCATGTATATTTTGTATAGGTATGACACGTGCAAACAAACCGCACAGTCATTTGGCGTGAATACTTCTATAATTCAGCCAATAATTTATTGTAAATATGTAATGTACATTTATGTGATGCTATGAACCATATTTTAATGACGAGTGAATGTTTTAGCAAAGCGATAGTATGAAAGCGAATGAAAGATGTACAAAAGAGGTATAAATGAGAGGAGAGAAGTGTGAAAATGAGTAAACATGGAAAGAAAGAGAGAGTGAGAGAAAGGTAGCGGCACATTTTTTCACCGCTGAAAACGTCTTGTTGTGACTTGTCTGTGTGATCTGTGTAACCAATGTGTTGTCAAGTTTTTATGTGTGTTACTGCCATACTTTAATAGAGTAGATAGGGAATATACTTTGAACATCTTAGAGCGGAGTTGTGGTCATAAATAAGAATAACAAACATTTGTAACCACAATAAACCGATCTACGGCGCTCGAAGGAATACACACATTTTATACACTAACGCATACACAGGTTAGCAAGGTAGGTACATTGTAGTTTATTAGAAAACACACAAACAAACAGGAAAACAAACACATAACAATTGCACACACTATTTGTTTCAAAGAACAACAACTTAAATTCATGGGACACAATAACTTCTTAAAAACCTTAATGTAACATTGAGAATAGCTTTTCACGAGCGGAAGCGAGAAGGTGAAGAGTAGAACTCTATGTATATGAGTTGGAGGGGATATTAATGGGGACATGAACATTTTATGCTCATGTGTTGCACTCATAACAGAGTCAACTTGTATTTGGGTTGTCATTTTGGGCAATATGAGGACAGGTCGAGACATAAGTCAACGGTGAATGTCAAAAGACATAGGGCCAAACGACGGAAGCCAGGACATAAGTCATAAGACAACGGATCCGGTTCAAAACAATTCCCAAAGATATCTATAGAACCAACTATACTGATACAAGGGCTACTTAATTAGCCGAGTGAAAAGATAGAACAGTGTGAGTAAAGGAAGAAGAGAGTTGTTCTATCCCCAAACGAGAGATTTACAACTTATTGGATCTCTGACAAAATTGGACACCCAATTTGTCTTTGTGACCATACGTGTTACAAACATGAGTTAAAGGGGTGTAACACTTCACGGAGAGGAGGGGAGCCTGTCAGAATCTCCAATAAGGGGTTAGAGAGTTAATAGGAGTTAAGAAAAGTGTAGTAGGGAGACACCAGACAGAAGACACACCAGCGCTATAAATAGCTTCACCAGGGGACATATTTGTGTCAACCAAGGGAGCATCAAGGACAGTTGAGCGAGGGCTTCCCCAAGCCATTGGGAAGCTTGGCCTTACGAGTAACCGTGAAGTACCCGGTTACTCAAGTTCACGAGCCAGCGTGCTTGGGACTCCATGCACGCAAGACTCGCTAATGCACGGAGGGGACAGCGTCCGTGCTTGACCACGCAATGTGTAGCGTGAGAACAGACCCGACTGGAGACGATTAGAGAGTAGACGTGTTCTTGACAAATGCTATAAGTTTCTAGGCAATAGTTAAATATTAGGCTTTAGATTTAGATTGTGATTACTAGCATCATTTCTCACCACTTCATTACATCCATGTTGTTTAATGTCAATGAAGCATACCGCTCGCAGAGCTTATAAATTGCCAGCTCTAAATAAATTGCATTCCTTTTGCAAATGATACGAGTTGTTATTTCGTGCGGTGCAAAAGTAGGGGAGTCCTGAAAGACCTGTAGCAAGCAAGTTGCTGACAACCCCACACTACACCCCACCATCACACATTTATGAACATTCCACTAAAACATTCACATACGTACTGACGATTCAGACACGAACACCCCACTCTTCCTTACCTTAATTACTTTTACAGACTTCATTCCCACACCCGCCAACCAACAAAAATTTCCCGACCCAATTTTCCCACACTCGACCAAATAAACACTTCCCCGTACTATCTTTTTTCCGCCATTTTTTCATGACCCAAATTTTTTACCCGCCTAAATTTCCAACCCGGCGTGAGGCACTCCTATGGGTCCGCCATCTTGAAGGAGCTGCGCCGCCTGTAGGAGGGCTCCTAACTTATGGGTGCTAATTGACCCTCATTACTACTCAAGGGTACAGTAAATGCTGTGTATATTCTGAGAACAGTAATTGAACGTTCTATAGAAGTAAACAGAGATCTATATCTTTGCTTTATTGACTACACAAAGGATTTCGATAAAGTGAGACTTGTCGACATGATAAGGATGCTTGAAGATCTACAAATTGATGGAAAAGACCTTACACTTGTAAAAAAAAAACATATATTGAATAGCCTACAACAAGCTGCCATCAGAATTGATAATGAAGTAGGTCAATATCAGCCTATTAAAAGAGGTGTGAGACAGGGATGTGTGATGTCTCCAGATCTTTTTGTCCGGTACAGTGAAAATATTTTCAGAAATATAGAAGATATGGAAGGAATCAACATTGGGGAAAGATACATAAATAACATTAGATATGCAGATGATACAGTCTTGATTGCAGACAATGAACAGGACCTGCAGCATTTAATAGATGCGGTTGTTGAAAACAGTGAGCAACTAGGGTTAGAATTGAACAGTAAGAAGACACAGATTATGGTCATCACTGGGAAGAAGGAAATACTACAATGCGATATACGAGTAAATGAGCATATTCTTAAGCAAGTTAATCGGTACAGTTATCTCGGAACAGTCATAACATCTGATGGGAGAGCTTTGAAGAGATTAGAACAAGAATCGCCATTGCGAAGGTAGCCTTTTGCACTAGGAAAAACTTACTGACCAATAAAATGATCTCAATAGGAACGAGAAAAAAGAGTGTTGGGGTGCTACATAGAACCTGTTCTTTTGTATGGATGTGAAGCGTAAACAATAAGCAGACAAGCTGTAAAACATCTGATGGCTCTGGAAATGTGGTTTCTGATGAAAATGCAAATAATACCATGAACGGACAGAAAAATCAATGACCAAGTCCTACAAGAAACAAATGAAAACCGTAAACTGCTTAGAGAAATTAGACGTGGACAGTCAACATTTTTTTGCTCACGTTGTAAGAAGACACAGTGGCAATTATTTTGGACCGGAAAACATCAAGATCTGTTCAAGGATATTGGGCCGTGTCGGACAGAGTTCTACTAGTTAAATTAAGTGGCAGACCTTTTAGCATAAATATTATTCAAGTATATGCACCAACAGGAGAATCCAGTGAAGATAGTGTAGAAGAATTTTATAATGACATAGAGGCTGCCTTAAAGAAATGTAAAAATTCAGAAATAAACATCATAATAGGGGACTTCAATGCAAAAGTAGGAAATCAAGGGGATAGATACACAGTAGGAAACTATGGTTTAGGAGAGAGAAATGAAAGAGGATACAGACTCGTGGAGTGGGCAAAAGAACAGGAAATTATTTTAGGAAACACCTGGTTTAAACAACACCCTAGAAGATTATGGACATGGAGGAGTCCTGATAGCAGGATTAGAAACCAGATTGACTACATTCTCATTAGCAGAAGATTTAGAAACGCGCTAACAGTAGCAAAAACAGTTCCCAGTGCTGATTGTTATAGTGACCACAGATTACTCACAGGAACATTAAGGATAAAGTTGAAGAAAGTCAAGTATATAACAGGAAACACTAAATATGATTCGTGTACATTGAGTAATGACAAGGAAATACAAAACAAATTCAACATAGAAGTACAGAACAGATTTGAAATATTGTCTGATCTAGAGATATTATTCCAGGATGTGGATGATCAATGGGAAACGTTGAAGAATTCAATCAATGTGGCTGCAGAAACAACTATTCCAAAATTAAAGAAGGTGGGTCGTAAGAACTGGATGACTGAAGAAATTTTACACCTCATGGAAACAAGAAGACTCAACAAAAATAATTCTGTCAAATATGAAGAAATCCACAGACAAGTCAGAATATTATGTAAGGAGGAAAAAGAATCATGGCTTGAGGAAAAGTGCTTAGAAATTGAAAACCAACACAACAATCAAAATAATAAATTAGTGCACAAAAGAATTCAGGAACTTACTAATAAAAGAACAAGTACATCAACAGGGTGTCTAAAAACTAAAGATAGCAAAATCATAATAGAAAAGGACCAGATTCTACATGTATGGACAGATTATGTGAAACACCTTTATGATGATAACAGAGACGAACAGTATGATATTAGATTTAATAATGAAGGACCGCCAATTTTGGAGATGGAGGTTCGAAATGTTCTTAAGCATATGAAAGCTGGCAAGGCCCCCGGTGCAGATAACATCACAACAGAAATGATTAAAGCTTTAGAAGAATTTGGACTAGAGCAAGTCACCAGACTGATGAACACATTATATAACACTGGAGATATACCTCCTGAATTATGTAACTCTGTATTTATTGCAATCCCAAAGAAATCAGGAACCTTGGAATGTGATCAACATAGAACAATTATTATAATGAGTCACATCACAAAGATTTTGCTAAGAATTATCATGCAAAGAGTGAGGAAGAAGATACAACCTGAAATAGGGGAAGAACAATGCGGGTTTGTAGAAGGAAAGGGTACAGTAAATGCTGTGTGTATACTGCGAACAGTTATTGAACGTGCTATAGAAGTAAACAAGGATACACATCTTTGCTTTATTGACTATACAAAGGCTTTTGATAGAGTTAGACATGTCAACATGGTGGATATGCTTGCAGATCTACAAATTGATGGGAAAGACATTAGACTTATGAAGAACATATATTGGAAACAACAAGCTGCAATAACGATTGATAATGAAGTGGGACAATATCAGCCTATTAAGAGAGGTGTTAGGCAGGGATGTGTAATGTCTCCAGATCTTTTTTCCCTATACAGTGAAAATATTTTCAGAAATGTAGAGGATATAAATGGAATCAGCATTGGAGGACGAAACATCAATAACATTAGATATGCAGATGATACAGTATTGATTGCAGACAATGCGCAGGACCTGCAACAATTAGTAGTTGCGGTTGTTGTACACAGTGAGCAGCTGGGGCTAGAATTAAATTGTAAAAAGACTCAGGTTATGGTCATCACTAGGAAGGAAGAAGTGCCACAATGTAATATACAAGTGAATGGAAATATTCTTCAACAAGTGAATCGGTACAATTATCTTGGAACCGTCATAACATCTGATGGGAGATGCCTTGAAGAGATTAGAACAAGAATCGCCATGGCGAAAGTAGCCTTTAGCAAGATGAACAACATTCTGACCAATGAAAAGATGTCAATTGAAACGAGAAAAAGAGTGTTGAGGGGATACATAGAGCCTGTTCTTTTGTATGGATGTGAAACTTGGACAATGGGCAGTCAAGCTGAAAAACATCTGATGGCTGCAGAAATGTGGTTTCTGAGGAAAATGCAAAGAATACCATGGACAGACAGAAAAACCAATGACCAAGTACTACAAGAGACAAATGAACATCGTAAACTGATTAGAGAAATTAGACGTAGACAGTCAAAATTTTTTGGACATGTTATGAGAAGAAATGGCTTGGAGAACTTGGTGACAACTGGCAAGATCGAAGGGAACAGACCAAGAGGCAGACCGAGAGGAAAATACCTGGATGGCTTGGCCACATGGCATGGACGAGACAGGAACACTGAGCTGATCCACGACACTGGTGATCGAGTGAAATGGCGAGTCATGACCGCCCACGCTTTCCGGCATGACACATGATTGATTGATTGATTGTAAGAAGAATTAAATTGGAGAACTTGATGACGACTGGCAAGATCGGGGGGAAGAGAACAAGGGGAAGGCAGAGAAGTGAATACCTGGATGGTTTGGACACGTGGTATGGTCGAGACAAGAACACTGCGCTGATCCACGACTGTGATGATCGAGTGAGATGGCGAATCACGACCGCCCACGCTTTTCGGCAAGACATGATGAATGAATGAACATAAAAAAATTGATTTGTGCAATATGTTTACAGTGTCTTGAACATACAAGGGTCCGTGGTAATAAGAGAGCAACTTGGCCGAATTCTAACAAGGACATATGGTGCTTGACTCGTAATTGTATAGACGAGTCGGTCATCGATTAACTTCCAAAGTGTCTTTACTGGGCAATTTTTACATGGGCAAGTCTTCAATTCGTGTGTTACCCGGGCTCATAATGGAACAAATAATATCAACGCTATAGTCTCTTGCGTGTCATAATAGAGGACTAAGGAGGGTTGGCGCTATCTCATTCCATAGTAAAATTTAGATGTAAACTACAGCCAGCCACGAACAGCGATACAAAGAGTAATAGAGGACTAAGGAGGGTTGGCGCTATCTCATTCCATAGTAAAATTTAGATGTAAACTACAGCCAGCCATGAACAGCGCTACAAAGAGTAGGTTGAGAGCCTGTGTTCCATAGCGAGATGAAAGATGGGAGTATAATCTTGGTGACGGATAGAATACACTCACCCAGGTACAGCAGGCAACGAGAAGACAGTCATCATCATCATCTACCCAGCCAACTGGGTTCGTGGGTCCATGCATCTCCACATATCTCAGTCCCCGGTGTTCTGATACATTTAATAGTTGCTATTTCACCATGGTACCAGGTCAGCCAGCTTCACTGCTCTCCATCTGTCCTTGTCTCTTCTATCGCAGATACTTCCAGTCGTCAAGGTGGATTCCAATGCCTCTCTTCTCATTATATGACAAAAGGAGATTAAAATTGTTCGAACGTGGGACATTTGTTATCCCCACTGTAATCGGAAATTTAAAACCAAGTCTTTCTGTTTGCACAGAATCGGTTGAAATTGCCTAATTGATAGTCTCGACATATTGCATGTCATATCTCATTATGTGGTAGAAAGTGTGGAGATGACGAATGATAACCTGGTCGCTTCCTTCGATATCTCCATCTTGAAGTGGTAGAGAGGCTTGCATGTCCCAAATACACCAAAGAGATATACAGACAATAGCATAGTTACTGGCAGGGTCTCCCATATTGGACAGATCGGCAGTAGGGACCGGACAAAGAGAGACACACCACATGTTTTTTTCCAGGCAGACAAGATCCATATTTTTATTAGCCAGTTTGGTGTTGTGGTCAGGATCATACCGATTGCCTTTACTTCCCAGGACATTTTTTGGTAAACTTTTAAAGCCCCGATGCGGATTTGAACTCACGACCACAGGACAGGCAGTCTAGCCGTTATGCAAACACAGCTCCTTTGCCATATGCATGACGCTGTAATTGACATCTGGTAGAAACTTCTAAATGGCTTTGTTCGGATTTAAGGTCTCTCTCTGGGAGTCAATGTTCAGGGAATAAAAAGAGAGAAGATGCTGGACAGTTTAAAATCATGGCATGGAGGATTATCTGTATCAGAAATGATTGGCAGCAAAAGAGACGGAAGGTTGTAGACAGATTTGGCCACTAGCGCTACACGGCACTGATTAGGGGGGAGTAGAAGTTTTCAGAAGTCTTGATTTCTTTTAAGGTGATTGATTGTTCACTTTGAGCTTGTTTTACAAACTCCTTATCTGACATATCTGCTCATTCATTTCTTGCACGCCAAAGTAAGCGGAAATTCTACAGATCCACTACACGTCTGTTGATGCTGAGTTGTGTTGATGACGGGAAATGTGAGGGGTGAAATCACTGATTGAACCTCCTCCTCCTCCTTCTTATCCTTCTTCTTCTTACACATTTAGACATCGCCCTAAATATATTTCAAGAAAGCAACAATCAACTTGAGGTTGTTAATGTCTCTATAGAGTTTGTTCTCAAATAGAGCGGTTGTAGGTCGGGGGAGCAAAGAATAGTAACACTGTTGCCTACCATGCATGTCGTAGGAGGCGACTGAGGAGGATATGGTTCCGTCGCCCTGCTACTGAGTGAGTGCGTGGCGCGACACTATGAGCTATGAGTTTCGTGTGGAAGGCTTTTACATATGTCCGCGGTTGTGTGTAGCGTGAACTGCATGTTCGGAACGATGGCGGCCGGCTGTTGCTGGATTTACTGGTTTGCCTTTTCGGCTCACGAGTGCATTTTTCAGGAGACTCCTGGGAGTCGCCGCTGGGGGTACGGAGTTCGTGCTTTGTGCGGCGCTTTCGGCGGGTCGTCCTGTGGAAAGAGACCGAGTCATATGGGATAAAACCAGGGTCAATGAAGTCTTTCTGGTGACTGCCATTTCCATCGACGATGAACTGTATTTTTCGTGGAGGACTTTTGTGTTGGCATTCTGGCGGCGGCATTATGCACAGTGTACCTGTGTGGGCTGTTGGCTTGCCGATACTCCTGTCTGTTCCATTGTTCACTTTTGGCAGTGAGGAGCATTTTGTGTGATATTCACTGGCATAGGAACGGAGCAATATGGGGACAACCCGTTGCCGTGAAGTTGGAACCACGACTAACTAACTAACTAACTAACTAACAGGTCAAACTGATTTGCTCTATTCTGGATATCGTTTATATTCGTACAACAGATGTTTAGCTGTCATTTTACAAAGTCCGTAAGTTACATTCATCCGGGTCTCTTATCTTTAAATTGAACAAATGGTATTTCAGCCCATTGTGTCCTGTACAGTGAATCATTGAATGCGAATGAACAAATTAGGGAGCCTGCCACGATGCTATCTTGCAGGCCTATGGTGTTATAACGTATATGATATACTGTAAACAACAAGGTGGCTCGCTCACACGGTAGTCTTGCAGATGCTGAGATTAATGAATTTAACGCAACACCCGGTGGCAGCTGACATTCAGTTTATTTCTGAGGATACAGATCCAAACAAACCCGCACAGCCAGATGAGTCACTCACTCTTACTTGCTGTCCTTGGAGTTCTCATACACTGTCTACTGTGGGCCGAGTACTTGGTAGCCCTTTACAAATTACCTATACAGTCCAACTCGTGGTATGGTTTTGACACGCTACACACAACAATCTCTCTCTACGTCTCTCTCTCTCTCTCTCTCTCTCTCTCTACTACTACTACTACTACTACTACTACTACTACTACTACTACTACTCCCCCCCCCCTCTCTCTCTCTCTGTTGCAAGGTAGTGCGGTACCAAGCACTCGTATACAATCGTCGTCATATATACGTAGAGACAGAACTCCAGAATTTTGAGGTACCACTGCTGGTAATCATTGTCCTCTTACTTACACACCTGGCTGGCTTTCTGGGCATATCAAACATTTCTTTCTGTCCCCACTAGTCTATTTACATTCGAACTATTACGTAACGTTAGTTAACTCTTTGCGTCTCGTCTTTCCGTCATAGTTAACTCTTTCTGGACTCTGAAAGAGACCTTGGAAGCAACGAATGTTCGAATACCATCAACTAGATGGGTAATTAACAACGATTAAATGAATGAAGCGAATGTAAGTAGAAATATCAACCTATAAAAAAGTAAGTAGCAAGCTATAAGAAAGAGACAAATATCATTTATTTATCACATAATGAGAAGAGCATTTGGAAGGCATCGTGACGAATGCAAAGATCAGGTGGGGAAGAAGCAGCGGCAGATCGAATGAGATGATGCTGGATGGACTGAGAGGTGCGATGGAGGAATATCATCAACAGAGTCCATGCGGAGCACTAGGGACCGAGATCGGTGTAGGAACACGAATGCCTAAGTAGTGTAAGTGGGGCTCCATCCAGTGCTTTTGAGGATCTTATATAAATCAACCATTTATCGATCCTGATCCTCAAAGGGTGATAACTCTTTTTCCCCCAAAAAGGTAGGCGTGGTCAGAGGTGACGTGGTCTAGTGACTCATCATAGGTGGCGTGTTCTAGTGACTCATCATAGGTGGCGTGCGTGGTCAAGTAATTATAGTGTACGACATAAAAATACGACATAAAACATTAAAAATAAAAAAACAAACAAAAGGTAACATTTTTCACACAGATTTTATTGGTAGACAACATCTATTCGGTTACAACATCTAAAGCTTGCGTCGTTTACGTCCCAAAGGGATCAGCGGGATTTGATTACTGTAGAAAGCTGTCTGGTCATTCAGTGGCATGTCTTGACTGTAGTCATAGGTAATCGGTTCAGGTACATCTAAGTTGTAGGTAGACTGGTCCTGATAAAACGTCACCGGGGGATATTTTTTGGTAAACTTTTAAAGCCCCGATGCGGATTTGAACTCACGACCACAGGACAGGCAGTCTAGCCGTTATGCAAACACAGCTCCTTTGCCATATGCATGACGCTGTAATTGACATCTGGTAGAAACTTCTAAATGGCTTTGTTCGGGTTTAGGTCTCTCTCTGGGAGTCAATGTTCAGGGAATAAAAAGAGAGAAGATGCTGGACAGTTTAAAATCATGGCATGGAGGATTATCTGTATCAGAAATGATTGGCAGCAAAAGAGACGGAAGGTTGTAGACAGATTTGGCCACTAGCGCTACACGGCACTGATTAGGGGGGAGTAGAAGTTTTCAGAAGTCTTGATTTCTTTTAAGGTGATTGATTGTTCACTTTGAGCTTGTTTTACAAACTCCTTATCTGACATATCTGCTCATTCATTTCTTGCACGCCAAAGTAAGCGGAAATTCTACAGATCCACTACACGTATGTTGATGCTGAGTTGTGTTGATGACGGGAAATGTGAGGGGTGAAATCACTGATTGAACCTCCTCCTCCTCCTTCTTATCCTTCTTCTTCTTACACATTTAGACATCGCCCTAAATATATTTCAAGAAAGCAACAATCAACTTGAGGTTGTTAATGTCTCTATAGAGTTTGTTCTCAAATAGAGCGGTTGTAGGTCAAACTGCGCCCGTGTGTTGCCGGGGCCCATACGGGGGAGCAAAGAATAGTAACACTGTTGCCTACCATGCATGTCGTAGGAGGCGACTGAGGAGGATATGGTTCCGTCGCCCTGCTACTGAGTGAGTGCGTGGCGCGACACTATGAGCTGTGAGTTTCGCGTGGAATGCTTTTACATATGTCCGCGGTTGTGTGTAGCGTGAACTGCATGTTCGGAACGATGGCGGCCGGCGGTTGCTGGATTTAGTAGTAGTAGGCCTCTTTCAGTCCTGAAGGACTATAGAGTTGTGCCGCTTGGGAGGTGCCTGGCAGCACCGCTGGTGACTGTATAGTCCAATTCGAGAATGACAATCTCTGTCACAGTTTCCGCATCTGTGAGACGAGGCAAGTCCCGCAGTAAGTGACTGCTCTTTGAGCCTGTGCCGTCTCTCCTCAGTTTTTTGGATCTGATTGCGCTCAAAGAGCACCAGTCCGTTTCGTACATCTCTTCTCCAGGAGCATCTGTCTGTTGCAACTCCCTCCCACGTGTCTGGATCTATTCCAATGGTTTTCATATCTTGTTTACACACATCCCTATATCGCATTTGGGGTCTTCCGGTTGGCCTCTTTCCTGTGGCTAGTTCTCCGTAAAGGAGATCTTTGGGAATACGTTCGTCCTCCATTCGAGATACGTGGCCCAACCACCGGAGGCGTCTCTGCTTGAGGAGGGTGTGCACTGTGGTAATATCTGCTCTTTCAAGCACCTGTTTGTTTGTTATGTGGTCTTTCCATGTTATGCCCAGGATACGTCTCAGACATCTTATGTGGAAGGAATTCAACTTCCTTTCCTGTCTTGAGTACAGGGTCCAGGATTCAGACCCGTAGAGTAGTGTGCTAACAACACAAGCTTTATATACTTGAGCTTTTGTACGCTCTGTTAGTCTATTATTCTCCCAAACTCTTTTAGCTAGCCTGGAAAATGTTGTGGCTGCCTTTCCAATGCGTCTGTCGATTTCTGTCTCTAATGAAAGATTATCTGATATTGTCGATCCCAGATACACAAAATCGTGGACGACTTTCAATTCATAATTAGAGATTTTGATTGACGGAGGCGCATCAGCATCTTGTTCCATCACCTGTGTTTTATTTAGGCTAATGGTGAGCCCAAAGTCTTTGCAGGCAGCTGCAAAACGATCTATGAACCTTTGGAGATCTTCTGTTGTATGAGTAGTCAGTGCTGCATCATCTGCAAAAAGTAGTTCTCTTACGCATCTTGGTCTTATTTTGGTCTTTGCCTTGAGTCTTGATGGGTTAAAAAGTTTGCCATCAGATCTTGTGTGGAGGTATATGCCTTCAGTGGCAGTCCCAAATGCTTGCCTTAAGAGAACAGCAAAGAAGATACCAAAGAGTGTAGGAGCAAGCACGCATCCCTGCTTTACTCCACTGCTGATGCTGAATGACTGGGATGTTGAGCCGTCAAATAAAATGGTCCCCTGCATGTTTTCGTGGAATGATTTCACGAGACTAAGAAGGATGGGTGGACATCCAACCTTTTCAAGGACCTTAAAAAGGCCGCTTCTGCTCACGAGGTCAAATGCCTTTGTGAGGTCGATGAAGGCTATATATAATGGCTTCCTCTGTTCTCTGCACTTCTCTTGGAGCTGCCGGAGTGAGAAAATCATATCGATGGTGAACCTGTTGGGTCTAAATCCGCACTGCGATTCGGGGTAGATTCTTTCAGCAAGAATGTGTAATCTTTTAAGGATTACTCTGGCAAAAATCTTGCCTGTAATGCTGAGAAGGGAAATGCCGCGATAGTTGTTGCAGTCGCTTCTGTCGCCTTTGTTTTTATAAAGGGTAACGATGTTTGCGTCTTTCATATCTTGTGGTATTGATTTTTCTCTCCAGCAGAGCTGTAATATTGCATACAGTTCTGGGATGATTGTTTCTTTGCTACATTTTAAAATTTCAGGTAGAATACTATCTTTTCCAGGTGCCTTGCCGGATTTGAGAGAGTCTAGTGCTTCGCTGATTTCTGTGAGGCAAGGTTCGTTATCCAAGGCATGTATGGCGGACTGTTGATCGATGGCTTCCAGAGCTTCTTCGCTGACAGTGTTATCCACTGAGTATAGCTCTGAGTAGTGTTCTACCCAGCGATCCATTTGTTTCGCTCGATCTTTTATGATTACCCCCTCAGTTGATCGTAAAGGGGCCATCTTATTTTTTGATGGACCGACAGCTTGCTTGATGCCCTCATACATTCCTCTTATATTTCCAATGTCTGCACAAGTTTGAATTTGAGCAGAGAGCTGTAGCCAGTACCTGTTCGCACATCTTCTTGCCATCTGTTGTACTCTATTTCTGGCCGTTCGCAATGCCTGCAGTGTTTTCTCTGAAGGTGATGTTTTATAGATCGAGAATGCATGTCTCTTTATCTCCAGGACTGGGAGCATCTCTTCAGAGTGTGCTTCAAACCAGTCGGTTGACTTAGTTTGCTTCTTGCCAAATGTTGATAGTGCTGTATTGTAGATGGTGTCGCGAAAATGACTCCATCTCTCGGTGGAATCTCCGTCTGTGGGGCCGGGCAGAGTATCCGCTAGAGCCTGCATGAATTTGTTGACCTTCTCTTTATTTTGGGTGCCACTGGTGTCAATGCGTGGTCTTCCTTCTGTTCGGCTTCTGTAGATTCTCTTGGGCTTTATCTTCACCTTGCTGGAGACGAGTGAATGGTCGGTGTCGCAGTCAGCACCATGATAGCTGCGAGTCATCCGTACATTGCGGAGGTTGCTGCGTTTAGTGAGCACCAGGTCGAGTTGGTGCCAGTTCTTTGATCTGGGGTGCCTCCATGACACCTTGTGTTGAGGTTTCGTGTCAAAGAAGGTGTTGGTCACGCACAGATTATGGTGGCTGCAGAATTCCAAGAGACGTTGTCCATTGTCATTGATCTTCCCAACGCCAAACTGTCCTAGACATGAAGGCCAAGATTCGTGGTCGGAGCCAACCCTGGCATTGAAATCCCCCAGGATAAAAAGATGTTGTTTCTCTGGTGTTTCACTGACTTCTTTGCTAAGGTCGTCATAGAACTTGTCTTTAGATTCTGATGCTGCAGTTAGTGTTGGGGCGTAAACGCTTATAATACTAACTGGGCCTGCCTCTGTCTGGAGTTGGAGCTTCAATATTCTTTCAGTGCCATCACTTGGTGGTATGATGGAATTGAGCAGCTTGTTTCTGATAGCGAAGCCAACTCCATGCTCCCTGGTCTCTCCGCACGGCTTGCCATGCCAGTAGAAAGTGAAGTCCCTCTCCTTGATGCTTCCAGATTCTTGGAGTCTGGTCTCTTGCAGGGCGACAATGTCTATCCCCAGTCTTAGCAGTTCGTTGTTTATCACTGCAGTTTTGCGGGCATCCACAATCTCATTTAGATCGTCTGAGATGCCAGGGGTCATGGTTCTTACGTTCCATGTTCCCAGCCTTAGGGCCGGTTGTTTTGTTTTTTTCTTGCTGTTAGGTGTATAGATTGCGGTCCATGTGTCAGGATTTCCCCCTAAGCTCCACACACCCTCAGGAGCAGATGAACCGTGGCGAGACAACACCTTATTGACTGGGGGCTGCCCAGCTTAGGCGGGCGGTAGCTGTCTAGTGAGATACGATGATCTCTCCCACCGTCGGAAGTAGCCCCTGGCGCCTTGCTCTACGCCAATCGAGCATTAAGACTTATAACCGGCAAATGCTACTTCCCGTGTTGTGTCACCGCTTTACGCGGTGCTGAAGTGACCTCTTCAGGGCACAAGCCTGGGCAATGGAAATCGGAGAACCAGTTGTTGCCCATAGCCAGGTTCCCCCTCTCCACGTCGCCGATGTTGACCAAGGGAAAGGCAGTAGCCAATGCAACTTGGCATCGGTGCCGTCGCAGGAGTTGCCAGAACTATGTTGTTTACAACATGGAACTGCCTTAGGGACTCCATCTCCGGATTTGTCCTCAGGGTTTACTCCCGAAGCCTTTCCCATATGGGTATACCCGCAAGGCAGCGGAGGTTTGAGATTTAGAGTTCCCTCTCTTAGAAGAGATACCAACCAAGGCTGACGAGCCTCCTCTGCCCGGGAATCAATAAGGAGGGAAGTCTACCATTCTTCCTTCCTGGCAGTGACCATACTGATCGGATGACCGTAGCCATTGTCTCTACTGAGAGATAAGCGTAGTTGCTGGATTTACTGGTTTGCCTTTTCGGCTCACGAGTGCATTTTTCAGGAGACTCCTGGGAGTCGCCGCTGGGGGTACGGAGTTCGTGCTTTGTGCGGCGCTTTCGGCTGGTCGTCCTGTGGAAAGAGACCGAGTCATATGGGATAAAACCAGGGTCAATGAAGTCTTTCTGGTGACTGCCATTTCCATCGACGATGAACTGTATTTTTCGTGGAGGACTTTTGTGTTGGCATTCTGGCGGCGGCATTATGCACAGTGTACCTGTATGGGCTGTTGGCTTGCCGATACTCCTGTCTGTTCCATTGTTCACTTTTGGCAGTGAGGAGCATTTTGTGTGATATTCACTGGCATAGGAACGGAGCAATATGGGGACAACCCGTTGCCGTGAAGTTGGAACCACGACTAACTAACTAACTAACTAACTAACAAACTGATTTGCTCTATTCTGGATATCGTTTATATTCGTACAACAGATGTTTAGCTGTTATTTTACAAAGTCCGTAAGTTACATTCATCCGTGTCTCTTATCTTTAAATTGAACAAATGGTATTTCAGCCCATTGTGTCCTGTACAGTGAATCATTGAATGCGAATGAACAAATTAGGGAGCCTGCCACGATGCTATCTTGCAGGCCTATGGTGTTATAACGTATATGATATACTGTAAACAACAAGGTGGCTCGCTCACACGGTAGTCTTGCAGATGCTGAGATTAATGCATTTAACGCAACACCCGGTGGCAGCTGACATTCAGTTTATTTCTGAGGATACAGATCCAAACAAACCCGCACAGCCAGATGAGTCACTCACTCTTACTTGCTGTCCTTGGAGTTCTCATACACTGTCCACTGTGGGCCGAGTACTTGGTAGAAAAATTACCTATACAGTCCAACTCGTGGTATGGTTTTGACACGCTACACACTACAATCTCTCTCTACGTCTCTCTCTCTCTCTCTCTCTCTCTCTCTCTCTCTCTCTCTCTCTCTCTCTCTCTCTCTCTCTCTCTCTACTACTACTACTACTACTACTACTCCCCCCCCCTCTCTCTCTCTGTTGCAAGTTAGTGCGGTACCAAGCACTCGTATACAATCGTCGTCATATATACGTAGAGACAGAACTCCAGAATTTTGAGGTACCACTGCTGGTAATCATTGTCCTCTTACTTACACACCTGGTTGGCTTTCTGGGCATATCAAACATTTCTTTCTGTCCCCACTAGTCTATTTACATTCGAACTATTACGTAACGTTAGTTAACTCTTTGCGTCTCGTCTTTCCGTCATAGTTAACTCTTTCTGGACTCTGAAAGAGACCTTGGAAGCAACGAATGTTCGAATACCATCAACTAGATGGGTAATTAACAACGATTGAATGAATGAAGCGAATGTAAGTAGAACTATCAACCTATAAAAAAGTAAGTAGCAAGCTATAAGAAAGAGACAAATATCATTTATTTATCACATAATGAGAAGAGCATTTGGAAGGCATCGTGACGAATGCAAAGATCAGGTGGGGAAGAAGCAGCGGCAGATCGAATGAGATGATGCTGGATGGACTGAGAGGTGCGATGGAGGAATATCATCAACAGAGTCCATGCGGAGCACTAGGGACCGAGATCGGTGTAGGAACACGAATGCCTACGCTTGTTGGTAGAGCATAAGGTGATGATTCTGTCTTATACGATGTCTGACGATTGCTGCTTGCTCTCTTCGGCTGAGTATGTAATATGCATTAACATGTTGGTGGCTAGATGCTCTGAATTCCAATTAAGCCGTCTGACACGGACTCCGAAGGTTGTGAGTTCGATTCCGGGCCGCGTCCTTCGGTTCACTATTGCAGTTTTTCGGAGACTCCTGGGGGTCGTCGCTGGAGAAACAGAGTTCGTGCTTTGTGCGACGCTTTCCGTATTGTGGAAATAGTTTGAGCCATATGGGATAAAAACCGGTGCAATGAAGTCGATCCTGTCGACTTTTAGTCCCACTTCGTTCTATAAATGATTCCCATAAAACTTTTGGTCTCACCATTGGTTATGTCTATACCAGACTGAGATAGTCGTTCACCTTACTTTGCCATCTGATCTGTCAGTCTCTATCTTTCCAGGCATGTTGCAATGTAACGGGATCCCTTGTATTACACATTTGTATTTCTGACATAGTCCACAGAGTGATACTCTTAAGTCTGCTAAATCTGCACTGTTTTTGCTCTTCACTATTAAGACAACTTACTTCGCATCTGTGAAGAGAACTATGTGCTTCTCAGTTTTTCTCTGTCAAAAGCAATTCCGCTGCAAATTTTAATTCTCCCATCTATGCTCAGAAGTTATTTGACAATTTTCCAGTTGTCACTGGTTGTTGTCTTGGTTCAGTCTTTTAGCTTCATGGCAATTCTTCCCCCTCCAATTTGTATGAGTTTTGTATATGTGTGTGTGATCCATTTGTATGCATGGTGTTAGATGCTATTTTAGTAAAGTTCCTCTATGTAGTTCATAGCTGTGTTTGTTTTTATACTCACTTTTCTACTTTATTCCGAGTGTTCTTTTTCTCTGTAGCAGGACTGTTTTCTTCTATTATCTCAGCGGCCGCTGCTGTCTCCAAGATGAAAGCCCGCGTGCATTGCAATGGGTCTCGCTGTTGATATGTTAAGTATATATAAATACAAATAAAATGCGGACTTCTCGTCCTTGACTTGATGACGTCAATTACAAGTACTTCTGCAGTCGGCGTGGGTCCTCCTGATAGCCAGGAGCACTGGTAATAAGAAAAGCTAATTCACACGCACAAATCAATTCAGTGCATTAACAGTGGTAACACGTGCATGGGCTACACTTGAGTTCTAAAGCGCATGAAGGGGAAAAAAAGGTCTCCAGACCTCCAATTATAATCCGCATTCCTTGATTTTGGAGTCTGATTTTTATTTATTTTGTTAACGTGTGTCTTAGCTACTTACTAAACAGATGTCGGTGTTGAAAGGTAGGAGAAGTACTTGGGGGTTCTTAGCAAAAGCTAATGGTCGACGTTTGGTGCAGGAGAGCCTGGCATATGATACCACAACATCTAGCTTAAGAATGGAGGTGGAGGCGGTCAGTGCAGCTGTCCGCTGGATGGAGAATACGATACACACACACACACACACACATCGTGATTGTAACTGACTGAGTAAGCATGCTGAGGCAGGTGAGGACAGGCAAGCTTCGGGCAGAGTGGCTTGTTTCACTTCGGAGGTCACGGGTGGCAAGCATCGCCTGGATCTTTTCTCCGGGGCATGTCGGTGTGCTGGAGAATGAACAGCCGGACAGATTGGCTGGCTATGCAAAAGTTGGTGGAGTATTGATGCATGACAAGGCAGACGTGGTTGCGGCCTTGTGGGAGGACGTTTACACCTCGGAGGAGCAAATGGATCACCATGGCCTGGCAAGAATGAGACAGCGAGGAGTGACGAGGGGATCTGGCCGACGCTCGAAGCTCAGAGGAATGAGACGGACATATAATCAGACTGCTACTGGTACTATTGGTGTTGGAACTCTTCGCTGGCTGCTGAGGATGGTGACGGAGCGCTTATGGGAATGCCCCGAATGCTGTGATGTCGGTTCCTAAATCAATCAATCAATCAATCAATCAATCAATCAGTCAATCAGCTACTGTTTTCTTTTCAGTCCTTCCATCCATACTACAATGTAGTGGTAGCACTGGGTCGTGGGTGTGGGGGGTGGGCAGCAGGCCGCACTGGGTTTGAAGTGCAGCTCATCTGCACAGATGGGTCGGTGGTGGGGGACAGACGTGGTGGCTGGGGCTTTATTGCAAGGGCTTGTGGGCGAGTCTTGAAGGAGGGGAGCCTGGCGTGTGAGACTGCGGCCTCCAGCGTGGGAGTGGAGGTGGAGGCGGTGACAGCGGCATTCCGGTGGCTGGAGGAGACTAATGCAACGCACGTTGTGTTCATTACGGATTCAAAGAATGTGCTTGGCGAGGTGGAGAGGGGAGTGTTTCGTGTGGAATGGCTCTCGTCGCTTCGGAGGTCACAGATTGTGAGAATTGAGTGGATGTTTTGCCCTGGCCATGCGGGTGTGCGGGGAATGAACAGGCTAATGGGCTAGCAGAGAATGCACCTCTTTGTGGTATCTTGTCTATGGACAAGGGGGAGGTGGTCGTGCGCTTGTTTGACCAGGTGGAGAAGGCGGAGGAACAGATTGAGAACCCATATGTGGAAAGAATGAGATTGCGGGGGATCGGCAGGGATTCTGGAAGAATCTCAAAACTGAGAGGGAAGACCAGGAGAACATTTAATCAGATAGCGGTGGGAACGATTAGTAGTATGACTCTTCGCTGGCTGTTGAACGAGGGGACTGAGCACGTATGGCAATGTCCTGAGTGCAGTGATGTCGGTTCTTGACTCAACTCAACTCAACTCAACTCAACCCATCCATACTTTATGAAACGCTGTATTTTTCTAAATCTGTTCGGATTGCCGGTGAGTGCGTTTTCTGTTGGAAGGCAATCTCTATTTCCTAAGTTATATTAGGCTGCTTGATCTTCAGTGGATTTATAATTTATAAATTTTGCTTGTTGTGAAGTTAAGAGGTGTTTTCCTTCCACGTGCCACACTAGCCTGCCACTGATAATGCTTTCTGTTAACTTCCGTGTGTGCTCTCCTCGCCAGGATGCAGTTGTATCTTTCGTTTTCAGTCACATTTGTCAGTACAGTACTTGGAGCAATTAAACTGACATCGTTCTCCTTAAGTTGCTCTTGGATATTCTGCACAATGCATTCCTGTTCGGCTATACTGCAACTGCAGTCTTCGCAAGATTCACATTAGCTAGCACAGTATTTAGAGCAACTGAAATGAAATATGTGTCCATAGATGATAGCTGACAATCTTGATAGCAGACATCAGCGCACCCAACGTTTCGAACACTCACCAGAGCACATTTGATTGCACGTCTGTCTACCCTTTAATCCAAACGCCCCAGTTGGACACCGCGTAGGATTATCACCCCTGTGACAACCTTGCAACTTTGGTTGCTATTGCATGTGCATTGTTGGTCACAACTAAGTCCACCCTTACATTAGGTATGACCAGTGGCGTCACTGGGGTTGGTGTCACCCAGTGCGGTAAACTCTTGGTGTCACCCCTCTAGACTTTCACCATGGTCTTCTTCAGAGTGTTCCTGTACCATATATAATCGCATATAGTAATCACGTGACTCCACACGTCATTAATTGGCGCGTTTGCAAATGACCCACGATTCTACTCCGACTCCGAGGCTCCGAGCAGCTCTGAGCTCTGAGTCTTATTCATTTAAGCACCAGACGCTCTGCATGGTGGCACCCTGTGCCTGCTCATGTATTTAACAATGAACGGTTATGAAACCCGACTAGACAGAGCTATGTCTGCTTTGTCAAATTTGCAATTTTTTTATTTTGGTGTCACCCCTTGATGGTGTCACCCGGTGCGGCCCGCACCCCCGCACCCCCCCCCCCCCCCTAGTGACGCCCCTGGTATGACCGTATGTCTCATCTTCACTCAACGTCAGATCGCTATACTTCCTTATTGTAATTAACATTTGGGATACCGGCAGGAAGACATAAAACGGAATTCTGTACACCGCTAGAGCATATTGTGGCCTGGCAAGAGTCGGACTGGTTTTACCTTAACTGGTTAAGGTAAACAAACCGTCTAGATTATTTTGAAAAATGTCCCAATTATATACTTCCGGATTGTATATATTAAGACAGGCCAATCGTAAAATACTTAACAGCACAGATTGAACTGAATACTGGTCTGGCTGCACAAGCTTATGCTGTCGAAGGCGTTGCGTGTGTTTCCATCAACGGCGTTTGATGATATGCTTGCTTGCTTATGTTCGTTGGCTTGAGCTCCAACGCGAAGTCCTGTATGTCGGATGAAGCCATCCTGTTGTCCAACATCAGTGTGATGTCATACAGGACCTGAGTTTTGCATGAGTATCCGTTGTCCCATGTCTGGCTTATTGGTGTGCAGACTGGTGGTTCCTCGCCGTACAGGCAGACACTCTCCGACTTCGGAGGAATCGGCGATCCTACTGACTTTAGCCAGGACCCCGAAGGGACCTGTTGCCCAGGACGCTCGACGAGGACGCGTCAATAGGTCTTGGCCAGTATATAACCCGGCCCTGGTGCCTTGGAAACACCTCTGTGTCCCGTTTGATGATATGATGATATGCTTGTCTGCGTTTATTGCACACACATATCAACTGGAAGCCTCTTGCTTCTGTCTTCTACTTCTGTGAGCTCCAAATAATACATGTGTATTTATTTATGATCTGCATTTGTTTAACTGTTTGACGAATGCCGGGTCTTCTATTTATGTGCAACATTGCGACCAAGACTGGCGTTGATAGAACAATGTAATGTCTTCAAGACCATTGCCTCCGTACATATCACATCCAGTTATGTCTCTCACAGGATACCATCTTTCCGCTATACAGGGCCTGGTAACCGTTTAATATTAATTGCAATTTATTTAGGCTGCTAGCGTTGCTGATCCTGACAAATATAAACATATCGAGGTACATGAACGCGGCTTCTGCGGTTATATAGCATCTGCCCGCGGGTTGCAGGTTCTGTCTTCGCAGTCACGTACACATTCCGGAGTCATGCCTCTCATCCAAGCATACATGTCCTGGAGCTGGCATCCTGGATCGAAAAATCCATTATCACATTGGCAGGGCAGGACCCATCACTAGATGCACACGATCTCGAATTGTTGCAATGGCACTTCTTAAACTTGCAGATCATTCCATACCATCAAGTGGGGCACGCCTTTTGACAACGGAATTGTTGTATCAGAATTGTTGTATCAGAATTGTTGTAAGAACACTGACGATGAGATGTAAGGCTGCTAACATTGGTTAACAGAAAACGAGATCACTATCTCCTATAATAAGCTATAGGCCAGTGGTTCTCAACCGGTGGGGAATTCCCAACTGGGGGGGGGGGGGGGGGGAGAATCTAGGGTTTCCAGGGGGTGAGGGGGAATTATTATTATTTCAAGATCGCGTTAATACAAGAACGGATTACTTGATATTGCTTTTCCCTCCATACTTTACAGTTCTGTACTTCTCGCCCTTCTGAAATTCATTTTTTAACGTAAGTAGACCCGCAAATCACGTTTTATGTAGACGTCAAGACTTGTTCTAGTACTATGTGTTGTTAAATTTAGTTTCTATTTTTACGTATACTGTGTTTTAAAAAAAAAAGG
Source organism: Cepaea nemoralis (assembly GCA_014155875.1). Classification (NCBI taxonomy): domain Eukaryota; kingdom Metazoa; phylum Mollusca; class Gastropoda; order Stylommatophora; family Helicidae; genus Cepaea; species Cepaea nemoralis. The sequence goes on from JACEFZ010006821.1 coordinate 43,070, forward strand.
GGGGGGGGGGTTATAGGAAGGGCGTACGAAAGGGAGGGGGGGGATGACGTTCTGAACATACGATGAAGGGGTGCATGGGCCAAAAAAAAAAGGCTGAGAACCACTGTTATAGGCGGCACTCTTCCGAATTGCGGTCCCAAATAGATCCGCAGTGAATAGGTCAGGGGTTAAGGGTTAGGGTTAGTTGTTAACTAAACACTGACCCTAACCCTTACCCCTGACCTATTCACTGCGGATCTATTTGGGACCGCAATTCGGAAGAGTGCCCATGCCCCATATTGTATTACAGGGTCACATTTCTTTCACGACGCCTAGCAACTACCCCATTTCTCACAGAAAGTTAGTTCACAGAAACATACATTTATGCCTGTTTGCACATTTATTCATTCTCTACTCCCCTCCTCACAAGCTTCATAAGATAGCAATTTAAATATTAAAAGACAGAAAATGTTTTAAAAACAACAAAACTACATATGCAGAAATTTTATAACTGTTGATGTTTTCTTTAAGAACAGTGAAACATTTAATCATGAAATTAACTTTAGACTTCACATAATTGTCTTACCTGGCAAAAGCAGCAGACGCCGCCAGTTGCAGCCATGAAACATCCGGCAGGGTTGTTGTCTTGTATTCAGCTTAACATCAACATGCTCTTCTGTTTACTAGTGTTCAGTGAGTAGTCAGAATAAAATAAGATACTCGCATCATTTTGCTATGCCGATCTCATTAGATTTAGCAATTAAAATATGGTATAGAAACACGCACACATTGATAATGATACCAAATAGTTGAAATACCAGTCACAAATTACTATTACCCGCTTCACTTTATAAAGTGAATGAAGATAATATAATAAAGTATAAAGACAAAGAAAACTGATTAAACAAAACTCACTCAACGGCAACGCAAGTATCAAGTGGCGGTCAATTCAGGCCAGGAACACTGCTCTCTGGTCATTAGGTTGTTGTCTGTTGACAATGAAATACCTAAAACCCGCGGAGGAAACATTACTGGCCTGGGTCTAATCCCCAGCAAGTCCCTGTGTTTGTGCTGTTGCCTGTACTCTGTAGACTAACCTTGTTGTTCTGATAATAGTTAAACTTAAACCTTTTTCAAGGCTCATGGACAAGTTGATCTTTTAGTCTTCCACGGAACTCTTTAGTCCAACTAGCCAATAAGAACACCCATCACTGCGACATAGTGGAAGTTCTGGATAAACGTTCATCAGCAAAATATGATATACAAACATGTAAATATAGTTAGTCGCGGTTCTAACTTCATAGGGTCGTCCCCATTATGCTCCGTTCCTGTGCCAGTAAATATCACACAAAATGCTCCTCACTGCCCTATGTGAACAATGGAATCGACAGGAGTCTCGTCAAGCCAACAGCCCGCACAGGCACACTGTTCATAATGCCACCGCCAGAATGCCAACACAAAAGTCCTCCACGAAAAACACAGTTCATCATTGATGGAATCGGCAGTCACCAGAAAGACTTCATTGACCTGGGTTTTATCCCATATGGCTCAGTCTTTTTCCCGCAGGGCGACCCGCCGAAAGCGCCACTCAAAGCACAAACTCTATTGCTCCAGCGATGACTCCCAGGAGTCTCCTGAAAAATGCACTTGTTAACCGAAAAGGCAAACCAGTCAATTTAGCAACAGCTGTGCGCCATCGTTCCGAACATGCAGTTCACGCATAAACAACCGCGGACAGATGTAAAAGCATTCCACGTGAAATTCACAGCTCACAGTGTCACGCCACACACTCACTCAGTAGCAGGGTGACGGAATCATGCTCTACCAGTCCAACGTGAGGAAAATGCGAATGGAAACCATAGCCACAAGTGTAAACACTCCAGAGGCCTTAACGGTTTAGATGCCTATCTGTCATGTTGGGGACCGGAAGTCCCAATAGACTAGACTAAGTCTCAGCACAAAGCCTCCTTAGTCGCCTCTTATGACATGCATGGAAAGCAACAGTGTTACTATTCTTCGCTTCCCTTAGGGCCCCCGGCAACACACGGGCAATATGTAAATATAATCATATCATCATCATTAATGTCTTGCCAACTGGCATAAGCGATCACATTTCTCCACATTTCAAGAACTCCAACAGAATGTATCAATTTACTGGTTATTTTCCATACCATGATACAAATCTGTCAAGAATCTTCTCTTGCTTTCCTTCTCTTGTCTCTTTTTTAAATTTAATCTGTCCAGTTGTCACAGTATGATTAAGTTTTTATGTTCTCATAACATGACAGTAAATGGTAACAAGAAACATAGAATATAACTAAGTAGTTTAGTAAATATATATCAAACCAGCATGTCAGATAGACTTGTTATTCAAAGATAGCTTTTTTTAAACTGATTCACTGCCAAATAAAAAGTGAAAAAAAATAAAAAAACAGAAATTGATGGCAGAAAATGGGAAGGAGGGGTGTGTCACAGGAATAATCTAAAAATGGTTAAAATGGTAGCAATTATATTGTATTATACATCAAATTAAAGGAGATTGCACATGGAGCACGTCAGTATTGCTACTATTTCTATTGGTTAGAAGTAGCGCAATAATAATGTTAGAGTTTGCAACAACAACAAAAATTGAAGACTGGGGTGAAAATTATTAAAAATTTCCACAAAGCAAGTCACTACTTCTCAATCTTTGACGATAATCCAATAAAATTTATTGAATAATGATAAATACACCACTTTTCTTCACAAGTATCACAAGAACTGCTCATTAACACCATTAAAACACAAGTAAAACATCAAATTCTGAAGCACATCATTTTCACACTAAAAGGAACAATTCTGGGAAAATACGAGGCAGAATTGTACTTGCCAAGTGCCGAATTCATGCCACGGGACGGCATCACACCAGATGTCCGACATCTTGGAATTTGTCTAGGGTGAAGTATTTCTAATGGCTCGTACACACACACGTTACGATGTACAGATCTGCTATTCACACAACTCACAAGTCCTTTGCATCATTAGACAACACAGTCACTTTTATTGTAGAACAGTTATCACCCGTGGCTAGTCATACACCGCCGGCTTCCTGCCGTTCAGCGTTCTGCGTATGACCAGCACACCCACTGACTACAAATATATAATGCATGGTTCATCTAATCGTCAGTAGGAACTTTAATTGATGCATCTTATAGATCGTACGATAGTATAGTTCACTTCTTAACGTGCTTAATAATTCTATCACTACTCACACATACCACTGGTGACCAGCAAGGCTTTGTCACGGCGTGTCTCTGCCCGCCATTCTGGTCGATGTGTTCTCAAAACTGTGTCAGCTATCTCGCCACTGCTTGTCTGCATTTACGGCCCCATCGTCAGGCGTCAGCTTCAATGTGTTACTTTATAATCACCAACTTTCACAACAGGAACATTCTTTAACTTTGGACTGCGTCTCGGATGACTTCAATCATTGCAAATGCTCTCAAATACTTTCATCGACCTGTACTCTTCCACGTCTCAGCTCTGTCTACTGAACACTCGTTTTCCGGTCTTGGCCTGGCGTAGTCATGTGACCACATTAACTCCGCCCACTCATGCCCCGGTGTTCGCTTGATTTCTCAACTGTGTGTCTTGGTGCTATCGTTTTACACACTTGCTCTGTGTCTCGTATTTAAATGCTCCTCAGCTTATTTGTGATGAGGCAAAGCAAGCTTAGGGCACAAGCGTGGCCCATTAGAGTAAGCATAATTCAATATGTACAATCATATGATGATGAACTGTCACTGTAAGGTTTGTTTTCCATAATGCTAAATAATTTAACTGAATAATCACATTACTGCCCGTGATATCAGTTTTATAATTTTTCACAAATTCCTTTAAATCAGAATAACTGTAATCAAAAATTGTTACGAGATCGAGAACCAGAGAGTGGTGCTATTTCTAAAATAATAAAAATAAACCACTTTCACAATCGATTTTTCTTAAAAACAATTAATTTGCATGTCTTGTCTGATATTGTTCTTCTTCTTCTTCTTCTTCGGCGCTCATCCGGAGTTTTTTTTCCAGGATGTGATTGCGTTGTGCCTGTTTACAGCAGAGCTGCGTTCTTGCGCCGTTAGGCCGACACATCCGACTTCTGCGGGCATTTGTTGACCGGGTTAACCTTCCCGGGGGTTTCTTAGGGACTGATATTGTTCAAAAGACATGTCTTTTCTATGTGTAAATTTTCATTTACTGGGCACTAAAAATTGTGGAAATGAAACAAATAGTGCACTGTCAACACTAAGCTGATATATCAGCTTTTGGGAGGCTAGAGTAGTTCCATTAAGCCATTTAATTGGCTCATGGCAGTGAATCAGTTAAGTCCCTGTGTCAATTATAACCAGAGATTTTGTTTGCGTGTGAATTACTATTCTAAACAATCCATTAACTCTTACAGTGATACACATTTTAAAAACATTTAGCCATCACATTGCATGGCGACATCCTGGGCAGACACAGAGTGTGTGTGCGTTCACTTGTTTGAACTCAAGCGTGCTGCATAAACATACTACTTTTAGTGCACTGTGCTGACTTTTGCATGTGGATTAGCTTTCCCTGTTACCCTCCTTATCATCTGGCGAACCCACTCCAACTTCTGAGGTACTTGTATTTTGCATTTTAAGTCAAGAATGAGAAGTCAACATTTCAGTCCAACTGACCAGTGTAGGGGTTGAACCTGCTCCCATGGCATCAGATAGAGTATTGATGCATGACAAGGCAGAAGTGGTTGCGGCCTTGTGGGAGCACGTGTACACCTCGGAGGAGCAGATGGATCACCATAGTCTGGTAAGAATGAGACTGCGAGGTGTGATGAGGGGATCTGGCCAACGCTCGACGCTCAGAGGAAAGGCGAGACGGACATATAATCAGATTACTACTGGAACTATTAGTGTTGGAACTCTTCCCTGGCTGCTGGGGATGGAGACGGAGCGCTTATGGGAATGTCCCGAATGCTGTGATGTCGGTTCCTAAATCAATCAATCAATCAATCAGCACAACAGAAGTTTAAAAGCTGTCGCTCTTGTCCATTTGGCCATGCTAACCTCCATGGCACGCACTGTTTAACCCTCAGCACTCAACAGAATCCTCCTGACAGACACAGTGATGCTAAAACATGTGGTAATGATAGTTTGTTTACACAAACTTGATAAATATGGCATATAATGCCAGCAAAGTGATTTATAGATCATTGTGGCATATAATGCCAGCAAAGTGATTTATAGATCATTCTTCTACATGACTGGCTTGTTCAATGAACACTGGCTGCTTTGATAGGTTTATAAAGCTGTAATGTGTATGCTTTGCCATCAAATATAATACTATTATGCACAAAAATATCAGCCTTAAGGAAGGCGCTGTTGTCATTTGGAGGTGGCAGGTTCCATCCCAGCATTGTAGCTTTCAACTTTTACATTGTCTAGTAAGTCCTCTAATCTCTACTTATTTTCTTTACCTCAGTTAGTAACCATCAATATCTGAGATGTTTTTCTCCTCATAATACTACTATTATGAAGCTATAGTGGCATAATAGTCATTGCTCTTGCCTGCCAGATCAGTGGTGCTGAGTCAATCTCCAGCAAGAGGCAGGATTATTTTTTCTGACATTATGGCTCTGGTGTTGACCCAGCCTCTTAAAAATGGGTACCAGGCAGTTTTTATAATTGTCTGGGAATTATTTGGGAAGGAAAGGCGAAGAGGTGGGAAACTAGCCACTCCATCTCATATACTGTGACCTAGAATATGTGAAGAATACTATTGGACTAACTTTTTAAATACTATAAACTGATTTAAATAAGATAATTCAAGGAACTGCGATAAAGCTGTTTCGACTGTGCTTATGATATTATCAGCGTAGCTCCTTATCAACTACCAAAGAGTGCCCAGTAACACGTGAAAAGGGCAAACTAAAACAACCTGCTATGAAACTATGAAGTCTGATCAGAAGAAAAGAAACCCTATACTTGGGTCATTGTACTAAGGATGGCCACTGACTGAGCTATGTGGTGGCAGTTTGTTGGCTTATAAGATACCACCAAACTTAACAGTTGATTGATTGATCTGTGACCCAGGCTCCAGCAGAAAAGGAAGTTGTATAGAATTTCAGTAAATAAACTAGTCTGTTGTCATGGTATTTATTTACATTCTATGCGCCCTTCTTTCTTCCATAGCTAGTCTCTTTCCAGCGTTTCAAATTCTGCCAGGGTTTTGCTGTCCAAATCTGAGCATTATCTATTTAGCACATTTTGTACATCCTCGTTTTTTTTTTATTTGCTCCTGATTAATATAGTGTTGGGCAAACCACATTATCACATCATTGCATTTTCTTACAATTGTTAAAAAGTCTTTGTGGGAACCATCTATTTTCTGATGTTAGCCATCAACTGACATTTGAGATATGTTCCTTATGTAATTTCTAGGATTTGTCTCGAGTGTCTCATCTCCATTGTTTGAATATTCATGTCTGGTTTAGGATTTAATGTCCATTTTCACATACAGATATGGAAATGGCTGATAATATAATTGATATGGTTGTATCTGTTCATATTTGTTTCATGCTGGCTGTAATTCCTATTGTTTGAGCAATTATTGCTCAGTCTGTTGCTCCATTACCAATGATCAAGAAGAAGAAGAAGAAGAAGCAAAAAATAGAAGGAGAAAGAAGAATAATAGAAAAAAGAAAGAACAATCTATTATCTTGGTATTGATTTACACTCTATGCAACCTTCTTAGTTCTTAACTATTAGTACTGCTGTTTCTTCATCAGTTATTATAATCCTAGTACTTGAACTGCATTACTATCTCCAGCCCTTGCCCATTTATTGTGATGACATAAATGTCACAGCGCACATCACTAACATCACTCTCTGCATAGACTGGGTCAGACACTTGTGGTCTGTGTTATATGAGCCTGATAGATTTAGGTTTGTATCTAATGTTGCTCAATGTGCAGCTGTGGTCTGTTATATGAGCCTGATAGATTTAGGTTTGTATCTAATGTTGCTCAATGTGCAGTTGTGGTCTATGTTATATGAGCCTGATAGATTTAGGTTTGTATCTAATGTTGCTCAATGTGCAGTTGTGGTCTGTGTTATATGAGCCTGATAGATTTAGGTTTGTATCTAATGTTGCTCAATGTGCAGTTGTGGTCTGTGTTATATGAGCCTGATAGATTTAGGTTTGTACCTAATGTTGCTCAATGTGCAGTTGTGGTCTGTGTTATATGAGCCTGATAGATTTAGGTTTGTACCTAATGTTGCTCAGTGTGCAGTTGCACTGGGCGTCTCCATGTCAAAGTGGTCAAACCGCTTGAATCATGCTACGAAGATCATGGGTTCATTTATGGATCCATCATTTGGATGACAAATGCGATTTTTTCGGAGACCCTTGGGGATTGCCGCTGTAACTACAGAGCTCTGTGTGCCTCTCTCAGAAGGCTGCAGAAAGAAGACTATAACTCATATGGGATAGAATCCTTCAATGAAATCAATCCTATTGGTTTAACCTGGGGGTAGGAGCCTGTCCTACTACTAAGTGCGTCCACCGGGTGGCGGATGTTGGTGATGCCTGTAGATATTTTATCATTGGGTTAGCTGTGAATATGTTGAATAAGCAGCCACGGACCAACACAGGTGGTGGTCACTGACAGGAGGCGAGATAGTTGGTGGGGCAGCTATCTATATAAAATACCTCAAAACTCTATGACATGGCCATCGGTGGGTAAGAGGCGCCATATATAACCTCTCCCCTCTGCTGTCTTGCGAGGTCTGTCTCTGTAGACAAAGGCTAGTGGAGTCAACCATACACAAACCGGCGGAAGACAAGATAATCATGCTTCAAAATAATATTGACGTTTTAAGGGAAGGTGAGTCGCAAAGACAACTTATCACAAACATCAGAAAGAATCAGTCATCGTTGTTTGGCCACGTTATGAGAAGACAAAAACTGGAACATGTTGTGACAACTGGAAAGATTTGGGGAAAGAGAGATAGAGGAAGACAGTGTGAGAAGATTCTTGACAGCCTTGTGTCATGTCATGGCACCGAAGGGAGTCAACACACAAATTCAACACGGAGATCATTATTTGTGGAAAGGCATGATTGCTCACGCCAGCTGGCAAGGCACTGGATTATGATGGTTCAATACGTTTAGCCCCAGTTGCACTTCCTTAAAGAACAACAGATTAAATGGTTTGGCCAACTCACAAGAATGCCCTGGTAGTATCTGCCATAAATGGCCACATGGAAGAATTATAATGAATATAGAGCAAGGAGGGGAAGACAACGTACTAGATGGAGTGATGGCATCAAGAACAACCTTAGAGAAATAAATACAACTATAAATAGCATTAGAAGAGTGCATAATAGACCTTACATTCCCCCCCCCCCCCCCCCCCCCCCCCCCCCCCAAAACCCTTTATGAGGTCAATAATAGAGGAAGAGAAGAGGAAAAGGAAAAATCCCCCGAAGCACTTTGACATGCTTGCATCCACAGAGCTTCAAGTTAGAGTGGTGTCTGTTATTTTTTTGAATGTAACTTGTGTCCCTCATTGTTTGCAGGTTTGATAGTGTGCTCAGAATGGGAGGAAGCAAACTCTGAACATGCTGGTAATTTGATTTCAAATGTATATATATAAAATTTTCTTCTTTGTGTTTATATCCATTTGTAAAAATTATTATGATGTAATGATAGCATAGAGGTTAACATACACCGCAAATTGGCCTTATCAGTCACATTCGCTACCGCCATAGGTAAAAGTTATTATGCCTTTTTAAAGCACAAACTATCATCTGTCAAGACGGCAAGGTGCCAATCATAACATACACCACCACCACATAGAGGTGTTGGATTCAGTACGATTCTAGGGTAGACCCAGCATTAAAATATGGGCACTGGAGATCTGATAGAAAACAATGTCTTGACTAATATTGAGCATTTTACCTCTCATATTTCGCTTGGTTACTGACAAAACTAGTCCTAACTCATCTTCAGAGTGCCTTAAATGACATGTAAATGAGATTACTTTACTTACTGTATGTATTGTGTTATTACTACTATAAGAATTTTATTTAAGTAGGCATTATGTTGATTTAGTTCTTTACTCAAGTCTTCTTTGGCAATTAGTACTTTTGTAATTGTTTCTTATTTAGGTAATCTGTGTGTGTTACTGTAGGTATATATGACATTATCAGATTGATAACATTGGGGTATGTGGTTATTTGATGTTTGGATGTTGATTTGGTAACTAGGTGTTTCCTTCCTTCTTTGTTAATTTTTTGATGTTTTTTCTTGGTTTGCATTGTTTACATTTTGAGTTTCTATATTTTATATCTTTGACTCTGAATACCTATCAATGATGAAACAATACAGTGGTGATTTATCTGAATGTGGCTTATGATGATAAGAAATAGTCAAACAGTTTTCATTGGTCATATGATGAGAAGAGAGGCATTGGAGAACATCACAAAAACTGGAAAGATTAGTGGGGAAAAGAAGTGCAGGCAGACCAAGAGAAATGATGCTGAATGGACAGAGATGGTGTTATGGAGGAATATCAATAGAGTTGATCCAGAGGGCCATAGACCGAGATATGTGGAGAGACATGAATACCTATGCCAGCTGACAGGGCACTTGATGATGTTGACTTATGATGATGTCCGTGTACATTCAAGTATAATGTATGCATATTTCTGCAGTTATACTTAAAATGGGAGCAGCAGCAGTAGCAGAATGGCTGGATTCTTGCCTGGCGGTCATGGGTTTGATTTAACATAAAGTACGAAATGTTAACATGTATCTGGGCTCTCAGTTTGACCAAGCCTAAAATGGGTACTTGGACATGTCTTGAGAAATAAATCTGGCCAGCATGATACTGACCTCATGACCCATGATCGGTCTATACAATTATGGGTTAGCGCAATATGCCTCATGTACTCTTTACATGTTTTATTTTATTATTATGTTGTTTAGATACTGAAATGTATCATTCTATTCATAGGTTTACAGTTTAAGGACATAATATTTATTGTGCTGTCCCAAGTCAATGAGTTCCATGTGCAGCAGGCAACACAATTTCAGAAACACATTGAAAAACAGTTGACTGAAATAGAAAAGGTAACACTGAAACTGTCTTTAGAGAATTTGTGTGTGTTGTACAATATTTATGAAAGCAGATTGAACTGTAACTGAATTGGTGATTTTTTTCCCCTTTAAATTTTATGGTACGATTTCTCTACAAAATTTGATTACACTAAAATGTAATATGTCTTCAACTTCACATAGAATCTCACGCAGTTTGATGCTTGTCATTGTATAGAGGGAAGCCATAATTTGTGTGTTTATTTTCAACATGTTTATTTGTTGTGAGAGCATGCGTGTAGTTTCCAAAATGAATTAATACATTAAAAAATAACCTACCTCACATTTTCAAAACAAATTTTCTTAGAAAGAAACAAACACAACAAAATCAATCAGACTCAATAAATCCTTGATTTTAATACCAAACAGTGATAGCTGAGTTGCTTTATATATAAACATTCTAGTTTTTGTGAATAAAATAATGATTACAGTGGAAACCTTACAGTCAGTGATAGCAGTTAAACTCTTTCAGCTGCAGAAACTCAGGTGGGAAATAAACAGTTTTCAAAAATCATGAGTGCATTTACTTTCAGAAAGGCTAACTGCATAGTGGAAATGGCTGCAGGGGTAGCCAGATTTTGTTAGCATACTTTGACCAAATGTCAGGGATTGTTAATGTTTGATCTTTTACCACAGTTCTCTGACTCATCCATTTTCAACCCCAAGGTTACTCCAATGTCATGAGTCCATCTTCGTGCTAGTCGACCCTGCCTCTTCTTGTGGGAACCACGCCTTCATCACTGTTCTTTCCAAACCATACTGCTCTTGTGCACACGTGTGCACACACATCCACGCACACATGCACACACTCACATGCAAACACACACACACACACACACAGACACAGACAAACCTGGCAGGACATTGTCGTATGCCGATGATGTTTTAGTGTATCGTCAGGGTAAGGATAGAGAGGAGGTTGCTGTGGAACTACAAACCGAACTCAATCACATAAGTACTTGGTGTGATGAAGCTGGGGCAATGGTCAACCCAACAAAGGCAACAGTGACTTGGTTCTCGTTGAATAATCATATTGTCAACAATCCAACACCAACTGTAATGCTGTGTTCAGAGATGGTGGAAAGAACGCAGGCAATGAATTACCTGGGGATACGGTTTGATCGAAGCCTTGCTTATAATGTGCACATAGACCAGGTGATAAACAAAGGCCAAGCGGGGTTTGGCAGCGATGCGGGTGATGGCGGCAGCAAACTGTGAGCACCGCCATCTATGTCTTCTGTACGAGGGGTTGGTCATGTCTGTTTTGGAGTATGCAATGGCAATCCTGACTCTCAGCCATAAGCAGATAGAAAGGATGGAAAGGATACAGAATGAAGCTATGCGCATTATTCTTGGATGTACAAGAGATACAGCATGCAGGGCGATGCGCTACCTTCTTGATTTTCCAACCATTGAAGAGAGAATACAAGTTTGCAGGGCACGCGCCTACCTCAGAATTAACGCAAACACACAACATCCACTGCATAGTGAAATTAGGAAGGTGAAGGGCAGCAGGTTAAAAAGAGGACGGTCGTGGATGGGTCAAGCCGAAGACATTCTTCAACAGGTGTGTTCACTTGAGGACTTAGAACCTGGCGAGGAGTGGGTGCAAGTGCCAACAGACTTCTGCACATCCTTTTCAGTTTGCATCCAACTAGATAGAAAATGCAGTCAAGAAAATCCGGCTGCTGTTGAGGCTGAAGTACAAGCGTTGATTTTCGAGAATTCGCTAGACGGTGACGCGGTCATCTACACAGATGGGTCGATCGTCTGACATGTGAGAAGCTCATGGGCCTTTACAGCTCGGGCCGGAGGGAGAATTGTGAAGGAGGACACTGGTGCTTTCACTGAAACCACAAGTAGCCTGACCATGGAAGTCATGGCAGTAAGTAAAGCAATAACATGGCTCGAGACACGGACATTCATTAGGTCCTGTTTCCTTAGCGACTCAATGAACATGATCAAGAGGATAGAGGAGGGGTCGATCCAAAGAGAGTGGTTGCTGCCTCTGAAGCGGTCTCGGCTGGCAAAGATTAGTTTCATCTTCGTGCCAGGGCATGCGGGAGTACAAGGAAATGAGCGGGCTGACAAGCTCGCAGGTGAGGCTACTGTGGAGGGCGGACGCGCCATGGACCAGGCTGATATTCTGAATGCTCTACGAGAAGTGAGACTTTTGCGAGAACCAAGTGATGACTGTGAATCTACAACAATGGCCAGACTGCGGGAGCAGCAAATTAAAAGAGGGGTGGCCAAACAAGAACACTACGCAGGAAGCCAAAGAAGATTGATAAACCAACACAGAACTGGCGTCGTTAGCCGCTACATGCTGCGGGATTTGCTGAGGAGGGGATCCGAGCACTTATGGACTGAATGGTTCGATGTGCAACGAGGATGATCTGTCGACTAACTAACTAACTAACTAAGACATAGTGTTGTTTAACACACAAAATGGTCGCATGTTAAAACTGGCAGAAGCAATCACGATTAATTTACAGAAGCCAGTTTTGTACAAACAGAAAGTCACGATAGTCAGTTTAAAATTACCATAGTAGATAAATCAAATTACTGTTTGAATATGTGTGCTGTATATTTCAGCTTGAAGGATGTATCTAATGACTTTAGTTTACGTTGTGTAATTTCTGCAGTACATACCTGATGAGATGCTGCAAAATATGCCAGGCAATAAATCGTGCAATCTGTTGTTTGTGTCTTCGTTATTCAAATTCACTACGGGAAAACATTGTTTTGAATATCTTCACTACGTCATTTGTATCCCCAGGTCTGCCTGTTAAACAACAGGTAGTTTGAAATAAGTATGGAGGTTGGCAACAGGTAGTTTGAAATCAACATGGTCTGCTATGGAATATATTGGAAAGTAAAATCCAGGTTCAGAGAACATGAGAAAGTAAAAGAAACAACCAATGAATGTAGGTGTGCAATAATATCAAAGTTCAGGCTTAAGCAGCTGAGAAAAGTGGACATTGCAATGATATCAACAAATAATTTTGACAGCTGAGAAAAGAGGACATTGCAGTGATATCAACAGGTAATTTTGACAGCTGAGAAACGTGAATATTGCAATGATATCAACAGATCATTTGAAAACCCGTTTTTAAATTGACTCATTTGATGATGATGAGATTAATTATTTTCCTCAGCTCACAGACTTTATCTACCAGTTCACTCTTGTATTAGGATACTCAAGACTTACCCTACATCTTTTGTCCTTTAGTGTAAATAGCCCTGTCTCATATATTCAAGAAGCTGTACTTTTGCTTTAAGAGGCTGTATTGCACATACCTTAGATCTGTTGAATATGAAATGAAAGATTGTTCTTATCTCAGTTTTTGGCCAGGGTACCATTTGAGACTACATTGATGATTAAAATGTATATTTGTAGAAATGTAGATGTTTTGAAACTTTTTCCCAGGGTCAGTGGCCATTACTTCTTTTCACTCACAAAGACTTTTCACATATTTGGAATGGACGGTTTTTGGA
>JACEFZ010006822.1:0-17500 GCA_014155875.1 Cepaea nemoralis
TTTGTTTTTTTGATTGTTTGTTTGTGATTTGATTGATTGTATTGATTTGATCTTGTTGTGTTGTTTTTGTTTGTTGTTTTGTGTTTGTTTTTACTTTTTGTTGTTTGATTTGTTTTGTTGATTTGTGTTTGTGAATTGTTTGTTTTTGTCTATTTTTTTTGTATTGATTTTTGTTTGTTTTTTTGTTTTGATGTGTGATGTTTTGTTATTTTGTTGTGATCTGTTTGTTGTGTGTGTTGTTTTTTGTTGTTTTGTTTGTGTGTTTGTTGTTTTTTGTTTTGTGTGTTGTGTGTTTGTTGTGTTTGATTTTTTGATTTTTGTTTTTTTTTGTGTGTGTTGTGTGTGTTGTTTTGTGAATGTTTATTTGTTTTGTGTTTTGTGTTTTGTTTTGTATTTGATTGTGTTTTGATTTTTTTTGTGTTTTGTGTTTTGTTTGGCTTTTTTTGTTGTTTATTTTTTGTTTGTTTGTTTTTTGTTGTTTTGTGTGTTTGTTTTTTTGTGTCGTTTTTGTGTTTTGTATGTTCTTTGTCTTGTTTGTTGTTGTGTTTTATGATGATTGTTGTGTGGTGATTTGTGTTTTTTTGTGTCTGTTTTTTTTTTTGTGTTTTGATTTTTGGTTTTGGTCTTGTTGAGTGTTTGTTTTATGTTTTTTTGTCTTGATTTTTTTGTTGATTGTTGTTTGTGGTTATCGATGATTTTTGTGTTGATTGATGATTTTTTTTTGTTGTTTGTTTTGTGTTTGTGTTTTGGTGGTTTTTGTGTTTTGTTGTGTTTTTTTGTTGTGTGTTTGTGTGTTTGTTTTTGTTTTCTTTGTGTGTGTTTTTGTTTGATGGTTTTTGTTGATGTGTTTGTTTGTGTTGTTGATTTTTTTTTTGTGTTGCTGTTTTGTGATTTGTGTTGTTTGTTTTGATGTTTTTTGTGTTTTGTTGTTTTTTGATTGATGTGTGATGTTATTGTGTTTTTGTTTTTGTGTTGTGTTTTTGATTTTGTTTTTTGTGTTTGTTTTTGTGTTTTTTTGTGTTTGTTTTTTTGATTTTGTTTTTTGGTGTGTTGATTTGTCTATTTGTGTTTTGATTTTGTTGTGTTGTTTGTTGTTTTTGATTGTTTCTGTTGTTGTTTGTTTATTGTGTTGTGTGGATTTTGATTGTTTGTGTTTTTTTTGGTTTGATTATCTGTTGTTGTGATGTGTTTTGTTATTTAGTGTTGATGTTTTTGTGTTTTGTTTTGATTTGTGTGTGTTTTTGATGTTTTTTTTTTGTTACCCTGAGTGTTTGTTTTTGTTTTTGTTGTGTTTGATTCTTGTTTGTTTATTTTTTGTGTGTTTGTTTTTTTATGTTGTTTTTGCTTTGTTGATTTTTTGATTATGATGTGTGTTTTGCTGCTTGATTTGTTTCTGATGATTTTTTTTTTTTTTTTTTTTTTTTTGAGTTCTTTTTATTTTTTTTTTGACGCAGACGAAGGGGTAACAGCGCTCTAGCTATTAAACTTCCGTCCGGTATGCTGATTTCGGGGTAGCGGGATCGTTTCCCATTTGGGGTTCAACGTTGACTCCTCGTTCAGAGAGCAATGGCAAACTGCTGAAGGCTAAATTACCTAGAAAATCAACATGGGGTTGGGGTGACCGCAAGGCCCTGCCAATGACAGGCAATTAAAACACACACACACGCACACATACACACACACACACACAAAGACATAACAGGCCACGGATAACGGACAGGTACTGATAAGAAATTGCCCATTTTTATACGAATTGCTCATTCTCGCCTGAGCGATCCAGAGGTCCACGCTGGTGATGGCTACTAAGTAATACAGCCAACGTGACAAATAAATTAAATAAGCAAGCAATATATTCAAACCAGAGGATCTGGCAGACTGAGGAATACGCCAGACGGACGCAAAGTCAGACTGCAACTGGTACCATTAGTAGGGGATTCTTCGCTGGCGGTTGAAGATGAGAATGGAGCACGTATGAGATTGTCCAACTTAATACGGGTATAGGGCTGAACACTCCACCAGGTTTCAGCACAAGGGAAGTATAAGAGAGAGCGCTATTATCTTTTCGGCTTTCCAGGGACCCAAATAAAACTAATACATTGCTAACAGGTTTAGCAGAGACGCAGTGTGGTGGTCATGGTCAGGTGACCAACATCAGACGGCGGTGTCGCGCCGGCTGAGTGAAATCCACTTTGTTCTCGGCAGATGGTGCGTGAAGAATAGCAACATATGGAGACGGTAAGTCCGCCTTATAAAGGTATCAACTAATCTGACGTGTCGTCTTTGAGATGCCCTTAAATAACCAGAATGAGAGACTTGGGGGTTAGAACTGGCACGGTCAGACACGAGAGGCACATCGGGATAGTGAGGGATCTCGTCAACCAACACAGAGAACTGGCACTATTAGCTGCCGGATGCTGATGCATATGTTGGAGGCAGAATCTGAGCACCTGTGGATGTGTCCGGAGCGCAAGGATAATACCCCAACAGATAGTTAATCATAGCGATGTCAACCTAAATGTGACCCATGTCCAGATTGTCTGGTGGCCAGGTAAACAACGATGTCAACGATCACACTACTCACGTCCAGATTGTCTGGCCAGGTAACAACAACGATCACACTACCCATGTCAAGATTGCCTGGTGGCCAGGTAACTACAACGATCACACTACTCATGTCCAGATTGTCTGGTGGCCAGGTAACTACAACGATCACACTACTCATGTCCAGATTGTCTGGTGGCCAGGTAACTACAACGATCACACTACTCATGTCCAGATTGTCTGGTGGCCAGGTAACTACAACGATCACACTACCCATGTCCAGATTGCCTAGTGGCCAGGTAACTACAACGATCACACACACTACTCATGTCCAGATTGTCTGGTGGCCAGGTAACTACAACGATGTCAACGATCACACTACCCATGTCCAGATTGTCTGATGGCCAGGTAACTACAACGATCACACTACTCATGTCCAGATTGTCTGGTGGCCAGGTAACTACAACGATCACACTACTCATGTCCAGATTGTCTGGTGGCCAGGTAACTACAACGATCACACTACCCATGTCCAGATTGCCTAGTGGCCAGGTAACTACAACGATCACACACACTACTCATGTCCAGATTGTCTGGTGGCCAGGTAACTACAACGATCACACTAACCATGTCCAGAGTGTCTGGTGGGCAGGTAACTACAACGATGTCAACGATCACTGAGTGTTTGTATGTATGAGAGAGAGAAAGAGAGAGAGAAAGCAAGAGACACAGAATATAAAGACAGTCTCTAATAAACAACAAAGCGGACACTGACAACGTATGTAGCAGTGACACCATCTGGTAAGATAACACAGGCCCATTCACTACAGACCCGCGACACGGGAGAACCCATTCACATCCGCGCCACTCGACAGTCCCCGTGCTTCATCCGACAGCCTGTGTGTATCAGCTACACAAGTGGTACAGCACCCGGGGCCGGGCCGCAGCGCGTGAGTGTGTTCACAGATGACATGTACGGTGCACGCACACAACTGCACTCAGCCACTGACGGAGGCCGGTGTGTCGGTGTGATACGTGTTACCTTCCCCGTAGCGCGTGGCGTGTTTAGTCCGGGGATATCCGTTGAACTACCTTCCTGGGGTGCAATCAATGTTCTACTTGGGAAATGTAGATACGTGTGTAGACAGACACAGGCAGTGGGGGGATAGAAGGATGGATGGATACATGGATGGATGGGTGGTATTTTAAGTCAGAGGGTATCCGTTGAATTACCTTCCTGGGGTCCAATCAATGTCCTACCTGGGAAATGTAGATAGGTCAGGTGTGTATGTGTGTAGACAGACACAGGTAGTGGGTGGACTGGTGGATAGAAGGATGAATGGATGGATGGATGGACGGTATTTTTAGTCCGGGGATATCCGCTGAACTACCTTCCTGGGGTTAAATCAATGTTCTTCCTGGAAATGTCACAGACAGGTGTGTATGTGTGAAGACAGACACCGGCAGTGGGTGGATGGTGTGGGGTTGGAAGGATGGAGGCATGCATGGAGCTGTTCTAACTACCATCCTGTGGTTCAATCAGTGTTCTTCCTTGAAATTGTCATGTCACAGTGTGACATGTGTCAGTTGGGCAGACAATGTGGATCAGATAACCACAGAGAATGTCAACAACCTCCAAGAGAATCTTGTTTTGAAGTTAATATGACGACTGAAAGTGAAGGAAGAAGAACAGAATGGTGGAAGTATATCTTCTTCTTCTTCTAGTCCTTGCAGTGTGATGGTGATCATATCTGATAATAATTTCTCATGCTGATGTACCACCATGCCAGGATGTCAAACAATCCAGCATCTTCTCTATTGGCCTCCCCTGCCTCTCCTCCACTCCAACTTTCCCACTGTGACAACATACCCAAGCCTTCCCTTTTCTCATGAGTGCCCAAAGAATGTGGACTATCTACTTATGATACGAGTAACCAGTTCTTTCTGTGAGTTAACTTCTTTCAAGATGTCTTCATTGCTCTTTCCATCCATCCACAGTGTTATCATTCTTCTAATAAAACCACACCTCTGCAGCTTCCATATCATTCATCACTAGTCTGCTATTTATCCATGATTAACTTCTGTACGTTACTTTCTTGAAAAATATTCACGCGACGTGTGAAGGAGTGCATAGCAGAAAAAGATATAAGACTGCCCTGAATAAAAGAATCTAGGCAAGAAGGTTTGAGAAGCAATGAACTAACAAGACACATAAATTCATACAAGAGACAAGATTGCAGATATAGACAATCAATTTCAGGCAAACAAATGAAGGGAAGCATGAAAAGAGTTGAAGAAAGAGAAGAAGAAGAAGAAAAGAAGAGAGAAAGAAGAAGAAGAAGAAGAAGAAGAAGAAGAAGAAGAATAAGAAAGAAGAAGAAGAAGAAGAAGTCAATATGGCCAATGGGATGAGAGCGCTTACTCTTATACATCCGGTGTGCTGATGCCGAGGTACAGGGTTCAACCTCTACACCGGTCAATTGGACCAAAATGTTAACTTGTTGTCCTTGACTTTAAGATGTAAATTACAAGTACCTCTAAAGCATTGGGTTCACCTGATTGCAAGGGACACTGGTAATGGGGAAAGCTAATCCACATGCACAAATCAGTTCAGTGCACTAGAAGAAGTAGCACTTGAATGGACTACGCTTGAGTTCAATGCAAGCGAACGCCCAAAATAAAAATAAAAATAAAAAAGCAGAAGGACAAGAAGATTAATTGAGAACAGAATGTAGACATCTGAAGCCGGATACATATAAATTGTGCATCAGCATTATAACACCATATCATCACAATTACAACACCAGGATATCATTACAATTATAACATCCTGAGGAGCATTTTGTGTGATATTCACTGGCACAGGAATGCAGCATAATTGGGACAACCCGTTGCCGTGAAGTTGGAACCGTGACTAACTAACTAACATCCTGATTACGACTATAACAGTTTTACATGTAAAACATGTGCATTTACAGGCATCCAACTTAGCCAGGAAGTAGAAGGTGTCCTAGAATAACACAAGTCTAGGATTCTTGTTCATAATAATGACTGTGGTTTACTGAATCCCTTCTCAGCTGTTTTGTCATTGCCTCAGCTGTCTTGTCACTGTCTCAGCTGTTTTGCCATTGTCTCAGCTGTCTTGCCATTGTCTCAGCTGTCTTGCCACTGTGTCAGCTGTGTTTTCACTGTCTTAGAATTGTTATTCTAACACCTCTCGTACACAGTTGTTATGTTCAAACGTATATTATCCTTCATATACAAACACCTTTGTATAACTCTGTCTGTCACGTCTGTCAGAGACACAGTCAAAATGAGAATCTTTCCCTGAATTTACTGTTTGAATATGTGTATATTTAAGCTTGAAGGATTTATCTCATTCATTCATTCATTCAGTAGCATGTCCTTTGCAGAACCTCGCTCCCATAACAACCTTCCAGAAAACCTCTTGATCATAAGCAAGATGTCCCGCGTCCGATACACCCATCTGGAGATCATCCGCCATATCCAGCACTCATCAGGATTTATCTAATTACTGTAATTTATGTTGTGTGATTTCTGCAGTATGTACCTGATGAGATGCAGCGAAATATGCCAGGCAATAAATTTTTCAATCTATTGTTTGTGTCTTCGTTACTCAAGTTCAATATGCGAAAACATTCTTTTAAATATAATACAGATGTGAGTCATGGATTATTTCATAACCACTTAAGAAGAAAAATCATGACCTTTGACTGACATGTTGCAGAAAAGTTCTTAGAATATCTTCTTCTTCTTCGTTCATCCGGAGTTTTTTTTCGGACGTGATTGCGTTGTGCCTGTTTACAGCAGAGCTGCGTTCTTGCGCCGTTAGGCCGACACATCCGACTTCTGCGGGCATTTGTTGACCGGGTTAACCTTCCCGGGCTTAGAATATCTCAGACCAAGAAGAAGAAAATACAGCCTCTACAAGATGTGAACATTGAGAAAACTAGCTCATAAACATTGTCATGTCTCAGAAACTGAAATACTGTAGCTATAATAAATCGTCGAGCTGGTATGGAAAGAACAGCGATGTAAGGTGTAGTTGCTGGAAGAAGAGGCAAGGGATGAGCAGTGAGATAATGGGCATATTGCAGATATTTTAGCACAGAAATGTATCAGGCAGGAGAACTGGCCAGGGATGGACATATTGCAAATATTTTAGCATAGAAATGTATCAGGCAGGAAGAACTGGCCAGGGATGGACATATTGCAGATATTTTAGCACTAGAAATGTATCAGGCAGGAGAACTGGCCAGGGATTGGACAGTATTGCAGATATTTTTAGCACAGAAATGTATCAGGCAGGAGAACTGGCCAGGGATGGACATATTGCAGATATTTTAGCACAGAAATGTATCAGGCAGAGAACTGGCCAGGGATGGACATATTGCAGATATTTTAGCATAGAAATGTATCAGGCAGGAGAACTGGCCAGGATGGACATATTGCAGATATTTTAGCATAGAAATGTATCAGGCAGGAGAACTGGCCAGGGATGGACATATTGCAGATATTTTAGCACAGGAAATGTATCAGGCAGGAGAACTGGCCAGGGATGGACATATTGCAAATATTTTAGCATAGAAATGTATCAGGCAGGAGAACTGGCCAGGGATGGACATATTGCAGATATTTTAGCATAGAAATGTATCAGGCAGGAGAACTGGCCAGGGATGGACATATTGCAGATATTTTAGGCACAGAAATGTATCAGGCAGGAGAACTGGCCAGGGATGGACATATTGCAGATATTGTAGCACAGAAATGTATCAGGCAGGAGAACTGGCCAGGGATGGACATATTGCAGATATTTTAGCACAGAATGTATCAGGCAGGAGAACTGGCCAGGGATGGACATATTGCAGATATTTTAGCACAGAAATGTATCAGGCAGGAGAACTGGCCAGGGATGGACATATTGCAGATATTTTAGCATAGAAATGTATCAGGCAGAAGAACTGGGCCAGGATGGACATATTGCAGATATTTTAGCACAGAAAATGTATCAGGCAGGAGAACTGGCAGGGAGGGACATATTGCAAATATTTTAGCATAGAAATGTATCAGGCAGGAGAACTGGCCAGGGATGGACATATTGCAAATATTTTAGCACAGAAATGTATCAGGCAGGAGAACTGGCAGGGGATGGACATATTGCAGATATTTTAGCATAGAAATGTATCAGGCAGGAGAACTGGCCAGGGATGGACATATTGCAAATATTTTAGCATAGAAATGTATCAGCAGGAGAAACTGGCCAGGGGAATGGACATATTGCAGTATTTTAGCACAGAAATGTATCAGGCAGGAGAACTGGCCAGGGATGGACATATTGAAGATATTTTAGCACAGAAATGTATCAGGCAGGAGAACTGGCCAGGGATGGACATATTGCAGATATTTTAGCATAGAAATGTATGTGGCAGGAGAACTGGCCAGGGATGGACATATTGCAGATATTTTAGCACAGAAATGTATCAGGCAGGAGAACTGGCCAGGGATGGACATATTGCAGATATTTTAGCATAGAAATGTATCAGGCAGGAGAAACTGGCCAGGGATGGACATATTGCAGATATTTAGCACAGAAATGTATGTGGCAGGAGAAACTGGCCAGGGATGGACATATTGCAGATATTTTAGCACAGAAATTGTATCAGGCAGGAGAACTGGCCAGGGATGGACATATTGCAGATATTTTAGCACAGAAATGTATCAGGCAGAAGAACTGGCCAGGGATGGACATATTGCAGATATTTTAGCATAGAAATGTATCAGGCAGGAGAACTGGCCAGGGATGGACATATTGCAAATATTTTAGCATAGAAATGTATCAGGCAGGAGAACTGGCCAGGGATGGACATATTGCAGATATTTTAGCACAGAAATGTATCAGGCAGGAGAACTGGCCAGGATGGACATATTGCAGATATTTTAGCACAGAAATGTATCAGGCAGGAGAACTGGCCAGGGATGGACATATTGCAGATATTTTAGCACAGAAATGTATCAGGCAGGAGAACTAGCCAGGGATGGACATATTGCAGATATTTTAGCACAGAAATGTATCAGGCAGGAGAACTGGCCAGGGATGGACATATTGCAGATATTTTAGCACAGAAATGTATCAGGCAGGAGAACTGGCCAGGGATGGACATATTGCAGATATTTTAGCACAGAAATGTATCAGGCAGAAGAACTGGCCAGGGATGGGACATATTGCAGATATTTTAGCATAGAAATGTATCAGGCAGGAGAACTAGCCAGGGATGGACATATTGCAGATATTTTAGCACAGAAATGTATCAGGCAGGAGAACTGGCCAGGGATGGACATATTGCAGATATTTAGCACAGAAATGTATCAGGCAGGAGAACTGGCCAGGGATGGACATATTGCAGATATTTTAGCACAGAAATGTATCAGGCAGAAGAACTGGCCAGGGATGGACATATTGCAGATATTTTAGCATAGAAATGTATCAGGCAGGAGAACTGGCCAGGGATGGACATATTGCAGATATTTTAGCACAGAAATGTATCAGGCAGGAGAACTGGCCAGGGATGGACATATTGCAGATATTTTAGCACAGAAATGTATCAGGCAGGAGAACTGGCAGGGATGGACATATTGCAGATATTTTAGCACAGAAATGTATCAGGCAGGAGAACTAGCCAGGGATGGACATATTGCAGATATTTTAGCACAGAAATGTATCAGGCAGGAGAACTGGCCAGGGATGGACATATTGCAGATATTTTAGCACAGAAATGTATCAGGCAGGAGAACTGGCCAGGGATGGACATATTGCAGATATTTTAGCACAGAAATGTATCAGGCAGGAGAACTGGCCAGGGATGGACATATTGCAGATATTTTAGCACAGAAATGTATCAGGCAGAAGAACTGGCCAGGGATGGACATATTGCAGATATTTTAGCATAGAAATGTATCAGGCAGGAGATCTGGCTAGGGATGGGAAATCTTTCTGGTGAGCCGTGATGACAACAACCTTTTGGGGTAACACCCCTATATGATGATGAAATACATCGTTATTTTTATTTTAATGTACATTTTTTAGATAGAAAGAGTTGAAAGTAACAACTGCTTGGGAAAGACAATGTTACTGAACAGTTTACTAGTGGAACTGTTTTCATTGATTTTTTTGTTGTTGCATATCCTTTACAGGACATCGCTGTCAACACCAGCATCTTTCAGCTGTATGTTGATCTCTTGGCAAGATTACACTCAGTAGTTTGCCATTGCTTTCTGAGCGGCCGGCTCACATACCCCGTAAGTTACCGATGTGATTTGAACCATTGCTGATTCTCACCGTCATCACGTTACTGATGAGAGTATACGAGATTACAGAGAAAAGTCATAACCTCTAAGTCATGAAGCCGGCTTTCATTGATTAGCTCCATATAATTTGTATACTGTATTTGGGGCACACCCATCTCATCTAATCTATCATCTGTTCTCGCAGCCTCTCGAAAAGTTCATGTAAACAATATAAAATAACACAAAGTAATGCAACTTTACAGAACACAATTACGAAAAACACAGGATGTTGTGGCAACAAGCCTTCATCAGCAAACAAATACTTCAACGTAAAATAAGTCGCTTAAAAGTCGACTATACAACGTAAATCACAGAGACCCTCCAGTGACTACATTAAGAACGGGATGAGAAGAATGAAAAACATGAGAACAATGAAGAGAAAATGAAAATTTGAATAAGATTTGTGACTTATTTCAGAATCCCAGGCTGCGATACTCAGCATATTATATAAATGTACGAGTTCTGTCACGTTTGCATGGAAACACGGGGATAAGCAAACATACAATTAATACAGATACTACAGTGGACATGCCTGGACCAAACAGTTCAAATTATTTGCCAAAGTTTGGTGTCTTATCTACTTTATTTAAAACGACACGCTGGTATAACATGTAGCTTACCTTATATCCACGGGGTTTGTGGTCCAGCAGGGGGTAAAGTGGTAAAGAAACGCCTCGACTAGCCACAAACTTAGGCTCCAACAACTCCAGGCATCTCTAACTACAAACTATCAAAAAGTTACAACTTGAACTCAACTTCAATACAAAACTATCACTTTCTGGTTTCTTCTTCTTCACCACTGTACGTCCAGTACTAAACTTGGGTGTAAATGAAATTGGAATTAAAACTGAGAATTATCCTGCAACACACACGTTGACGACACAAACTATGGAGGTGAATTAAAAGTTTGCTGTACAAAGAGATACTGTCTACTGAGACACTGTTAGTCTGCCATGTTCAGATTCCAACATGGCGCCGACATTCAAAGCGAGGCTACTGTAAATATTCTAAAGTTCTGGTCTCACTAACGGTGCTCACCATCTTGATTATGCAGGTAAATCAATTCTTAAGGAACACTTGTGGCCATTGAAATAGGCTGAGAAATACATGCATAGGTGTTGAATGACACTCATAGACGTAGAGGAATAACAGTAGAGTTTAGAGGACACACTAGGCAATATCTGCACCGTTGGGTGGAGTGTTGGTGCACTATGTTGTTTGCCCATCAAGAATGATGATGACCATTCATTTCATCCACTGGGGTTGAAAGTATGGAGCCGTGAGTTCTAAGATGGCTGATAAGGCCTAATTTGGCTCGAAATGTTCTTTGACAATGCGGGAAAAGATTGCTTGACGTTCCAGGAGGAGGATTTCCTGCAGTGGTTTTTCTGTCCAGCCTTTTCTTCACAGCTCTTGCAGTCCTGGTGGACTATAAGGCAGATGTGGTCAGGGCACTTTTGGGATCGTGTGTATAGTGTGGAAGAACTGATGCATCATTATTGCCTGGAGAGAATCATGCGGTCAGGGGTGACCAGAACATCTGGCTGACATTCAATTCTCAGAGTAAAGTCAGACGGACACATAATCATATTGCAACTGGTACCATTAGTACTGGGATTCTTCGCTGTTTGTTGAACATCAGAACGGAGCGCGTAAGAAAATGTCCCGAATGCTGTGATGTCGGTTCTTGACTCGACTCAACTCAGCTCGACAATATAACAAAACTTTAGTGATACGGTGTTTAGTGCAGGATAGCTTGGCTTATGCTACCACATCTAGTCTGAGAATGGAGGTGGAGGCAGCCACTGAAGCTTTCCGCTGGCTGGAGAATGAAAACGACACGCATGTTATGATTGCCACAGAGCATACTGAGAAGGGTGAAGACAGTTATAATTTGTAGAGAATGGTATGTTTCAGAAAATCAAAGACAGGGAACATCCGTTGGATCTTTCCCCCAGAACAAACCGGTGTAGTGGGAAACGAGCAGATGGACAGATTGGCTGGGTCTTTACTGTTGAGTGGGGTATTGATGCATGACAAGGGCGGGCAGACGTGGTTAAAGGTCTTTGGGATCATGAGTATAGTGTGGGGAAACAGATAAATCATCAAGGGCTGGATGAATCGTACGGCATGAAGTGGACTGGGTACAGACCACAAAAAAAAACCAACGAGCAAGTCCTTCAAGAAACAAATGAAAACCGTACGCTGATTAGAGAAATATGATAATATTCTTGTGCTAATGTTGGTGGCTTTCTAATTGATTTGATTATTGTCTTCACTTGGTTTTATATACCAGGTACATCAGGCTGTTCTCCTATTGCTCCCCCTTAGCTGGTTGTTCAGCCATTTATAGTGCAGATTCTTCTAGAGTGAGCACTTGCACAACTTATATTTTGTATGCCCCAACTGCTTCTTCTAGAGTAAGCACGTTACACAAGTGCTCATTTGTATGCCACAACTGTTTCTTATAGAATGAGCACTTGCGCAACTGATCTGCTTTATGCCTCAACTGCATCTTCTAGAGTGAGCACGTTGCGCAAATGATATGTAAAGCTGCACTACTTTGTGTCATTTTATATTGTTTACACTTTCACAGCTTTACGGCAGTTCCACCTAATTTTATTCACATTATTCTAGAGAGAGCACGTTGCGCAACTGATATTTTGAATTGCCTCAACTGTTTCTTCTAGACCAGGGGTGGCCAACCTTTTCAGAAGGCGGGCCAAATTTCAGAAATAATATTTCCTGCCGGGCCACGCACCTATTTGTGTGTGTGTGTGTGTGTGTGTGTGTGTGTGTGTGTGTGTGTGAGTGAGTGTGTGTGTGTGTGTGTGTGTGTTAAATTAAAGTAAACAAGCAAGCATGCTACACCTTGGACCACATCGTCGCTTCCCAGTAGGTGAGATCGTGGTCAAACTCTTGCCTGGTTTAATGTTTAAAAAAAAAAACAATTAGAAATAGGTATATGTATTTCTTTGAAGAAAATAAAACATAACTGAGAATCAAACATATTTATTAGACAATTTAACAAAATTTTAAAGTGAGACATCTGACTTTGTTTCGCTGAACTAAGTGCATCAAAATTGTCTCGACTGATGTTGTCGCTGCACGCAAACAGTTTTCAAAATGAACATCAGCAGTTCGTGTTCTCACTTGTGATTTGATGTGCTTCATGCGACTAAAAAGCTGTTCACAAGCATAAGTGTTTCCAAATAGCGAAACCATCGACAGAACATGTTTGTATATTTATAAAATATGTATTTTAACGCCGATCGCGAACTCTCTCTCTAGACGCAGTGGCGAAAATAGAACGAAACTACAGAATAACACGGAACTTTGTCACGCTGGACTGAACGTAATTATGAGTATGAGTCCGATAGCGTAGCGAGCTTCCCAAAGACGCCGAAGACCGCAGAACATATATATCAGAAGTTGAAGTCTCATATTAAATTTTATCAA
Organism: Cepaea nemoralis; assembly: GCA_014155875.1. NCBI lineage: Eukaryota > Metazoa > Mollusca > Gastropoda > Stylommatophora > Helicidae > Cepaea > Cepaea nemoralis. The sequence goes on from JACEFZ010006822.1 coordinate 13,366, forward strand.
CACCTATCGTCAGCAAAATCTAAGTAACCTTGAGTGTCAAATAGTGCGATATTTGAAAGAGCTTAAATCTATGCATTTTCCCGAAAATGCGGGATATTTAAAATAACTCAAAACCAATGAATTATTTTCCCAAAAATGCGAGATATTTCAAATTTCTCTTAGCTATAATTTAAAAATATATGATACGAAGGACACATGATGTAATGTTCTTTTGGTGATATGTACAATAAAGTTATCATTTATGTTCATTTGATCTAGCTCCGCGAGCCGCAACATGACTCACGGCGGGCCGCATGCGCCCCGCAGGCCTCGTATTTTCCACCTCTGGTCTAAATGACTACTTACCCTAAGAAGAACTCTCAAAAGTAACTGCTTTAACTTCTCCCTTTTACGTTATCGGGTGTTGTTGTCCTCACCCTCTATCCAGTTTTAAGCATACTAAAAAATAACGTATTACATGCTACTTGCACGTGTCTCCATCTTTCTCAAGAAACTATGTCCTCGAGTTAACAGACCTTTCGAATGCTGTGCTCGGCCTGACCCTTCCAAGAGTTTCCTCTGTCTAACCTGCTGCCCTTTCTCTTGTTGATCTCACCCTGCAGTGTTTACCGTGCACTCATTTACTCGCTGGTAGATATGTGCTCATGCACTGTGACGATAAGAGAGTGTATGATCCTCTAAGTCATTTTACAAGGCACGTGATGATGATGATGAATTGATATTTCAACATATTAGTCTCACTGTTAACAAACATTTTGTTGTCTATGTCTGTTTTCGCAATAATGTGCATGACATTAAAATAAAGTTCACAAACACAGTAGGAAATGAAGCAACGATGGGAAACCAATTATAATCTGAATCCATAGTAAAGTCAGCAGGGGAAATCAATCAATCAATCATGTGCCATGCCGGAAAGCGTGGGCGGTCATGACTCGCCATTTCACTCGATCACCAGTGTCGTGGATCAGCTCAGTGTTCCTGTCTCGTCCATGCCATGTGGCCAAGCCATCCAGGTATTTTCCTCTCGGTCTTCCTCTTGGTCTGTTCCCCTCGATCTTGCCAGTTGTCACTAAGTTCTCCAATCCATTTCTTCTCATAACATGTCCAAAAAATTTTGACTGTCTACGTCTAATTTCTCTAATCAGTTTACGATGTTCATTTGTCTCCTGTAGTACTTGGTCATTGGTTTTTCTGTCTGTCCATGGTATTCTTTGCATTTTCCTCAGAAACCACATTTCTGCAGCCATCAGATGCTTTTCAGCTTGACTGCTCATTGTCCAAGTTTCACATCCATACAAAAGAACAGGCTCTATGTATCCCCTCAACACTCTTTTTCTCGTTTCAATTGACATCTTTTTATTGGTCAGAATGTTTTTCATCTTGCTAAAGGCTACTTTCGCCATGGCGATTCTTGTTCTAATCTCTTCAAGGCATCTCCCATCAGATGTTATAACTGTTCCAAGATAATTGTACCGATTCACTTGTTGAAGAATATTTCCATTTACTTGTATATTACATTGTGGCACTTCTTCCTTCCTACTGACGACCATAACCTGAGTCTTTTTACAATTTAATTCTAACCCCAGTTGCTCACTGTGTACAACAACCGCATCTACTAATTGTTGCAGGTCCTGCGCATTGTCTGCAATTAATACTGTATCATCTGCATATCTAATGTTATTGATGTTTCGTCCTCCAATGCTGATTCCATTTATATCCTCTACATTTCTGAAAATATTTTCACTGTACAGGGAAAAAAGATCTGGAGACATCACACATCCCTGCCTAACACCTCTCTTAATTGGCTGATACTGTCCCACTTCATTATCAATCCTTATTGCAGCTTGTTGTTTCCAATATATGTTTTTTTATAAGTCTAATGTCTTTCCATCAATTTGTAGATCTGCAAGCATATCCACCATGCTGACATGTCTAACGCTATCAAAAGCCTTTGTATAGTCAATAAAGCAAAGATGTATATCCTTGTTTACTTCTATAGCACGTTCAATAACTGTTCGCAGCATATACACAGCATTTACTGTACCCTTTCCTTCTACAAACCCGCATTGTTCTTCCCCTATTTCAGGTTGTATCTTCTTCCTCATTCTTTGCATGATAATTCTTAGCAAAATCTTTGTGATGTGACTCATTATACTAATTGTTCTATGTTGATCACATTCCAAGGTTCCTGATTTCTTTGGGATTGCAATAAATATAGAGTTACATAATTCAGGAGGTATATCTCCAGTATCATATAATGTGTTCAGCAGTCTGGTGACTTGATCTATTCCAAATTCTTCTAAAGCTTTAATCATTTCTGTTGTGATGTTATCTGCACCGGGGAAATAACGGTAGCTATTTAGTCATATAACAAATACAGTGATTATTTAATTTTCTAAAATTATTGTCACTTCTTTCTTGCTTCTTTTCGTGGAAGCGCTCTGGGAATTATGTAATCGAACAATCTGTTTATTCGTTTTTTAACTATCTTTTAATAATCTATACATGACTATTCTTATTGTATAATATCGTACACAATATTAGATTATTGAAAGATTGATAGATTTGAACAATTATCTGCGTAACTGTACTTAGTTTCGTGCCGTTCTTTCTAAAGAACATTTTGAGATTTTTGGCAGGTACACGCGTGTACCTTGTAATTGTACTCGAATGTTGTGTTAAGATCAAAGTGTAGCATCTGCACTTGAACTTGTTAGGGTCTCAAGCAGAGGTCAACCGAATGAAACACAGGGAGGTGGCGTGTTTGCTCCCCAGCGGAGTTTGTGCGACTAACGTGTGGCTAGTCCACCAGACATTTCCGGAGAGACAGAATGCTGCTGTGGCTGCTACAACGCAGTAGTAAAACTGGCTCCACCGGTGAAACGGGCAGGGCCGATAGCGGGCCGGGCTGATAACCCCTATCGCTGTATAAACCTCATCAAATAATACTGGAAGTACAACGTAATGAAAGATTCCATCAGGATCCTACGAGCATGAAGGATCCATAGGCGACGACACGGACCGTCCAACCAACCATGATTTTAGCCCACCGACCGGGCTATCCATACGTTTGTAGTAGAAGTATCGACTCCTTCCGGGGAATGAGAATTCACGCCGGACGTAAGAAGTACGAGAGCGCGTCACAGGAGGCACGGCAGTGCTCCTAGGACAAGGATAAGACGCAAGAGGATATCAGTCAGGGAGAACCTCACAGAGAACCCCAGTGTTCTGCAGCTGAGAAGATTCAAGTCGAGGTCACCAGTGACGTACTCGAGCAACCTTCCGAAAGTCCCAGGGTGACGATCATGTTCCCTAATGCCACCAGGAAGGAAGAGTGGGCAATGCTAGATGACACGTTATCCCGTGCTTTAGAAGAAAAGCTGAAGCACAAATCCCTTGAGGAGAAATTGACAAAGTTCGGAGAGGTTGTCTATCTCCACTCGCTGATTCAGTTTGGTAGCAGCGAGAAGAAGGAAGCAGGTATGCCACAGAAAACCAGGCGGCAGAAACTGCTAGAGGAGGTAAGGAAACAAAAGAAAACCACTCAGAAACGGTGGAAAACGGCCGAAGATCATGAGAAAGAGGGCTTGCGCCAGGTGTGGCAACATCTGAAAGCCAGGCACAATGCCCTATCCCTAGCCGAAAGGTTCTGCAGAAACTGGCCGAAAACCCGGAAGGCGTGAGAGGTTCTTCCTGAAACTATACAAGTTTGCACAGGACTTGTTCGAGCAACCGCGATCCGGCATCCTCGATGTCAGGAAAGAGGAGCTGGAGAGTCACCTCGTGACGACGTACTCCGATGCCCAGCGGAAAGTCCCACTTGGAGAGATCGAAGGGCTCAAATGTCCGGTAGAACTAGCGGTGGAGTTCAATGCCAGGCCTCCGATGTGTAGCGAGGTGGTTGCGATAGTGAAGAAAATCAAATCAAATCAAATCAAATCAACTTTATTAGGGTCACAAATTGGACGCGCAGGCCCGTCTTACATTCGGCCCTTCCAATCACTCGTCTTTCGTTCATCAAGAGCATTATACATTTACATAGGAAGAAAAATAAACATTGTGAAATGAATGTTGTAAACATAAACAAGGCTAATTACAATATTATGAAGCCCATCTCCCACCTATCCATACATCA